>JAKSZP010003717.1:0-11688 GCA_022478985.1 Massospora cicadina | reverse complement strand
TTTTTGTCTTGGCTCTAGTGATCACTTTTACGTCCAAAATTTACAGCCTTATATAGAAGATCAGGTGCATCTTCATCTAGAATTTATATTAGAATATCCAATTTGACTTTACAATGTCAGGGGGAGCATTATTGATTGTCTTGCTAGATTGTTCCTTATCTAGACTTCTGGTTCTTTACAAAAATCTTGCACCTTTTCCTGCTCTTTATCCAGAAACATATCTTCTTGTTCCTTGTGCTTTTTTTGATTTACCATTGAGCATCAAAATATACATTTTTTTCACATTGTGGCAGAGATCATGAGATCTGCCCTCCATTTTAATTCTTTAGGTTTGTTTCCTACTACTCAATTGTATAATTTCATATTTAGCTCAGTAAATTTTATGGTATTCTGATTAGTCTATATGGAAAGGATTTGGAGTTTTGGTTTGTTGATTTAAATGTTGACCCTAACATTTTGAGTTATTTCAATATATTTGAAGTAGTGTCTGAGTTCTAAATGCAGAAAAAATGGCTCAGTGTAGGTCTCAATTGTGATGAAGAATAGTCTGAATTGCAATGTGAGAATCAATATCTTATAATACTATGCGCCTTCTAGGGTTTTGCTCCCTGGTAAAAATAGTTGGCAAACTGTTTAATGTTTTGCCTTCTTAAATGAATTAATAGTAAATCCTGTTTGTGGCTAGACATCCGCCCAAACCGCCAAACTTGTTCATGATCGCTTCTATAGCTTCTTTATAAGTCCATTTCTATATAAAAAAGATAAAACAACAAAAGATTTGACATTTTGTGTCCAAACATTCATAATAGTTACTGCTTGCTTATTGTCGCCATATTCAAACACTGTCATTTTTAGTAGGCATAAAAATACCAGAGCGTTATCCTGGTGAAAAATAGGTATTTTTGGCGTATTCAAGATTTTTCTGTCACCACTGTGACAGGAAGTACTTACCTGGTAACCTTACCAAAGGTGGTGGTATTATTGAGAGTCATTTCAAAGTGCCATAAAAAATTCCAGAAATATTTCTCAGGAGCTTTATTTTCTGAGTGGAAATTTTTCAACTATCTTGTTGTTGGCCCCAACTACTCCATCTTTGAGAAATTGCAACTATAATTTTTGAGTCTTTGTATCCACTTTATAATATGTGTTACAACATCATGAATCTGGAGGAATTATTTCTTTTCTACTTCCCAATTAGCCTTCTGAAACATCAACACTTCAATTATCAGTCTCCTTCTGCTTCAAGGAGGTGGCTTTTCCATAATTATCATTGTTGACCTTAGCAACCTTCTCTTTTTCTTCCTGAGATTTAGTCACTTGTTCATCCAATTTAGTCAAATCAGATTGTGACGCCAAATTCAGTATATTTTTGCTCACAACTTCTAGCTACATCCACAACATAAAGAGCTTGTTTTTGTACATCATATTGCTGTTATTTCTAACATTGTATTTGGCCTACAAACCACTTAAACTTATAGTAAGCCCAAATTCAAACTTTCTTGGTCCTTGCTGTAGAGGTTTGAGGTATGCTTGAATTATTGTTGATTTATATAATGATGGGCATGTTGATAATTGTAAGAAGACAATTACTAGTTGAGTTCTTCACAACTTGTTTTTAGTTTTTAAACGCTGAACAGGTACTTAGCTCTTTTTTATGCTAACTGGAAGGCACTTCTGGACAAAGAAAACAATTTCTTTGATTCTCCAACTTTGTACTTAGAACAACTTGGACATGGAATAACTATCCCTTCAACTCTAATTCCAAGAGTTTGAACAAGACAAATAGATAAGATAAATTATCTTGATCACTCTAATCAAAAGAGCACTAATAAAAATATATAACTACAATATATCGTTCTAAAGAGATCTGAAAGTCCAGGAAGCATCCCCTGTGCCTTAACCAAATAGCGTTTCCTTTTAATCACAAAGGGGGCCAAAGAAGGCAGCCTTCGCTCTTGTTACTCAGAGCAATATCGCCCATGTAGTGGAAGAATTGTGGGTGACGGGCTACCCTTTGAGGATTCCTCCTCTTATTTAACCACAAGCAAGCTTCATAAGTGAATTGGGGAAGTGTGTGGTAGCCGTGGGAAGAGGCTGCTGGCCTCGGGATGAGGGTGAATGTGCCACTCCAACACTGATATCATGGTCTCCAATGGGACAAAGTTTTTAAGCAAAAGAAGTATAAGGTCCAATGGACTTTTTGGGTTGCACCAATAGGGCAAAAAATCTAAATACTTTTTGGGGAACAAACCCAGTGAAACTGATTTTTGAAAATCATTTAAAGACAGTGGGACAGAGCCCCTGTACCCTGGCTATATGCTCTTCCAGTCGCCCATCAAAATGAAGTGAAGCCAAACCAAGAAGAATTGTGGTGGAAGGAACAGTTAGTGGCGAAACTCAAGAGGGTGACAGAAGGCCAGCGGAAGGCTTTTCAGGATTGATTTAGTTGTATGATTTTTATTCCGCCAAAATTAATTTGGGTTCATAACCCCTTCGTTTATGAATTTTATATTATTCCCCAAAGCCTCAAGGCCTTAAGGCAACCGTCCCTCACTAATATGGTTGTTGGCCAATTCTTTACTATAGTTTATAATAAGCTAACTTTTATCTCAACTTGGAATCAACTTTTATTTTTTAGAGTTTTCCGCCTCAGCAACCTCAAACCATAAACTTTAGGTTACATCAATATTGGATCCTAGTGGCCGAGCTCACCACGCTGCTCCACATTTTGTTGACTGAGGATATTGTATGCAAGACCTGTTGAAGATATCCCATTTGCTAGCGCTCTCTAGCAGAAAGATGTTTATGTGATGTTGGAAATCTTATCTCCTCGCGAAGCAAGGTTTCATGACCTTTATGCTCAAACTATCACTTGTAGCCCCCGGAGAATCTTGGCCCTACCATTGTACCTGATGAGTCGCATGTTTTCAAATCCACAGGGCCTCATAGGCCTATATATGGTTGCTTGTCAGGTTGGTAGTTATGGCTGCCACCAGCCATCGTCCTATGTTTGCTTCCCTCCCACCTAATTATCAAGTCGCTTGGATGGTAATGCCCTTGGCATTCTGGTTTGCCTTCTGGATGCTCACGCATCCTGACTTGCAGGCTAGTCTTTTTAATCAGTCAGTTCCATGACATAATTTTCTGACCAATATTATCTGCCATTTCTGACCTTCTGTTCGAGTTTGGCTAAGCAGTGGTTTCCATTTATCAGATGGACTTGCAGTTGGTACTATGCCTCATGCTGCTCATTTGGTCAGCAATCACGTTTGTGCCTTTCTCTCAGGTGGCAATGGGGAAGTTTCTCACCAGCCGTGTTGTTTCAAAAAAACCAACCTTGGTATCAGCCTACTCTCAGGGGTTAGGCTTGTCTGCTCTGACCACTGAGATATCCAACCAGATGCTTGATGCCCTTGCTGAGTTTCAAGTGCATCTTTTAATTTTCTGGAAAATTTCTCAACCATAAAAGATGCCCAACAGATTGTGGCCCTGTTGAACGCATTTGAAGGTTAGTCCACCGTTGGGTGAAAGGTTTTTTAAGTTCAACCAACCAGGATGGGGTTTCAACTACACTAATGTGCTGGTCTCATTGGTATTGCAGGCGTCCGTTGTGAGATTGTCTAATTTGCTTCAATTATTTTCCATGGGAGCAGATGTATTTAACCCAGATTCTTTTTAAAATCTTTCCATAAACAAGCCCTGACTCAGTATTCCGCTGGACGTTGTTATGGCAGTATTCCACACTGCCTTGGATCCCACATCCGCTACCCATGCTGTTTGGGCCACACTAGTGGAGAAGTAGACCAAATGTTATTGAAGGTGACTTCATTTAGGCCACCCTTCGCCGGGTGTCCTCTGAGGTGGGGGCTCATATATCTCTATCAGCATATCCTGGGGGTCTCTCAAGTCCCGGCCTTACCCATTCTCCTGGAATTAAAGTCATGAGCTATAAAAAATGTGCATTTCTACCTAATCCTGAGGGTGTTTTTGAACCCGTTTTGACTCCTGTATATGAGGCGCCTCACATAAATGAGAAATTGATTGTTAATCCATTGGTTCCTCAGTTGACAGATGTATAGCATGAGGAGATTGTGAAGCAATAGCCTGGTCTGGGCTTCAACTCCTCGACCAAAACAGTTTCCCCACCTTTCACAATGTTTATTACCACTAGACAGCGGAATCATGCACCCTGACCAATAAAAAAAAATTTGCTTATTTTTTTATCATTAAAAATCCGGATGGGTGTGCACTAAGTGTCATTTGAGGCCTGAATTGACACAGGCACAGCAGAAAAGTTCATGAGTTTGAAGCTGGCATGGAAGCTTGAGTTGGACCTAAATGAAGGGGCATTGGTAGTGGGCGCGTCATCAGCTCCAATGTCATCCTTTAAGGTGCAATGTCCGGTGGCCTTCTCAGTGCACCAGTTCAGTTTTTGTGATCTTTTTCAGCAGTGCCCAACATGCTATTCTTGGTAATTCTAGGGGTGAGCTGGTGGAAGCACCAGCAGGTGAAGATCCACTTAGACTCAAACACCATGTCTTTTGTAAGTACCCAGGTGGGAGGCGAATTTCCCCTTATTGACACTCTTACCACAGCATGGGGATGTAGCTCCATCATGACGCTCGCTTCTCCCATGGTCCTTCCCCCCAATTTTTCCCACATCGTTTATGTCATGCTGAGATATCTTTGATTTTGAAAAAAGAGAAACATCTTCTGTTGCACTCTGAGTATAGCTTGGAATTCCGCTTGACAGTAGTAGTGATCAAAATCTACTGTCCGCTGTATTTGTACATTGCAGAAGAGGATACTGCTTTGGAAATATGGTTGGACGACATGCTCAAGAACTTAGTATTTAAGAAAACGTCCCCTAACTCCTCGACTATTTTATTTGCTCAGAAGGCAGATGGGACACTGCAGCTATGCGTTGACTACAGTCATCTGAATATTATCACGGTAGACAATCTTTTACCCACTCCCCCTCAAGCAGATGATTAGCCAGGGTTATTGCGAAGTTTCAGGTGTTTTTGAAACTTGAACTTGTCAATATCTTTAACAAAAATCGAGTTGCTGAAGGCCAGAAATGGCTCGATACCATTTGGATTAGGAGAACCATATTTCAGTTTCAAGTGATGCTATTCATCCTGAAGAACATCTCTACACATTCCAGTTTATGATTGATAACGTGCTGGGATAACTATTCCACCTGCGCAGTGGCGTATATCAACAATATCCTTGTCCATTTCCCACACCTGAGAAACATGAAAAACCTGGAGACGGTGCTAATTGCTCTGCACAAGGCTAAACTCTATGTCAAGCCATTAAAATGCAAGTTCATTTGTGAAGAGGCTTTCCTAATCAATGTCTCAAAAGATAAGTACACCATAGCCCCCAGCAAGCTCGAGGCCATCCTTTAGTGGCCTACTCCAACAACTCAGAAGCAGTTGCAGAGCTTCTTAGCACCATCTTTTTCTGGAGAAAGAAATTACTGGCCTTTCACATCTGGTTGTACCGCTGCATCACCTTGATGGGGAAAAATGTGCCGTTCTGATGGATGGAGGAGTGCCAGCATGCGTTCAAGGTCTTAAATTAGTGTTTCTGTCTACTCCAGTCTTGAAGAATGCTGACCAAGCCAATCTGTTTATAAACACGTGTGACGCTTCATCTTCTGTGGTAATGGAGTTCTGTTGCAGAGATACAATGAGCTAAGACAAAAGGTGGCTTACTGTTAAAATCTGGGCGCATTGATGGTTGCTCGCTTCTGCCCCTAGATTTAAACTGCATAGATTAGTGGATACTTACGTTAATTTAATTGAATTTGATTGACTGGGGCAATAATAGAATGATGACAATTATTAAAGCCGAATGCTAAAAAGCCACGTTGCGTGTATTTTCCAGCGCTAGACATCTGCTTGTTCATCTTGAAGATGTTCTTGTACTGGTAGGGAACAGTTTCCCTATTCCCTTCTCGCAGAGCCAAGCTAGACTTTGATAAAATCAACTTAGAATTTTTAATTCTTGCACTCTTCTCTTAAGAGTAATGTTAAACAACTAATGTTAGAACAACTAAGTTATTACAAAGTTTTAATCGGCTTTTATTAAGGAATAATTGGGGGGTTTTATAGTTAAATCAGAGCACAACTTTTCAGCTGTCCGCCGGGAACAATTTGCGCTCCTATGCTGGTTTGACCCTCAAATGTTAGGCACCAAATCTCTTCAAATACCATTGACTTGAGTTTATTAGGCAGCATAACCCTCAGCTGTTCAATGACCAAGCAATTGGTACTAGAGACTTGAAACCAATTGTTTTAGTCAATGACGATCCTACTCTCTACATCTGGCATTAGAACGCTTTGGTAGTTTCCAACGACTCCTCATTCATTCTGCTCTGAATGATTTCCATTAATACAACTATTGGGTGTTGTTCCCTCATCAAATTCATACTTAATATCATCAGGGATGACCCAATGATAATCTCATCCATCAGTGACTGTTGCCAATACTTTACAATCAATAACTAATTATTGAATCTATTAATTGGTTAATAGGCTGGATTATGTGGTCAACTCAAATTCCAACATTTCCCCCCTCTTGACCAGATTATCCAACGAATGATAGAACTCTCAGGGATGGAAGCCACCTCAGATTGAGGTCATAGTTTGGTTTTTCATACCTCTATGACCTTAGCAGTTGCAGCTCTGTCCGCATTCAATGCCCATATGCTCTGATTGGTTTTTTTTAGTACTAGATGGTCCCAACCCAAGGGGGGGATTCATCGATGTTGCTCTGATTGGTTTTGATGACTTCTTATTCTTGTTTGCTACCCGCTGACGCCTCTTCTCAAGCGCAGTTCCTGTGATACCATGCCGCACCAGTCCCATCTTTGCATCCTTGTTAAAAAATCAACTGGTCCACCTGTACAAAACCTAGGATGGGTCTCAATGATATCTTCCCATTCAACCTATACCAACCCTGGACGGGTTTCCATAACTCCATAGTCAACCTGTACAAACTCCAGGATGGGTCTAATTGGAATCTTGCCACCTGTACCAACCCCAGGATGGGTTTCAACATCTCGTTGATAGGGACTATTTCGGTGGATCTAGTTTCTGCCTATCCTGATCCTTCCAATCGCTCAGGACTCATGTTCGTCACTTTCTTTTCCTTCCTTATGCTCATTAGGTGGGAATATAGCTAAATGAAACACTGCTCAAAGAAATAAAATTGATTCTTTTTAATATAACTTATAGATTTTATATTTTTAAGCATCTATTTATCTTTTTTTCTTCTTTCATTATTATCTTTTTTAAGTCCAATACTTTATGTTTTTTGCGTGGACTCTATTGACTATGTGACCATCCTCAGTATTCTTGATTGTATAGGCATCATTTGACAACTTGGAAATCATCTTAAATGGTCCCATCCATAGGGCGTCCAACTTTTTTCCTCCTGAACCCATGGGTATCACAGTAGACTACCCTATCGCCCACATGGTATCCTTAACATAGGATAATTATGGTCATCTGCCTTCTTTGTGTTAATTATTCTTTTAAATGTCATTTCAAATGCCTGAGATTTCCATTCAATCAGGATATTGGCCAGTCAAGATAAATATTCTTTGGCACTCACTCCAAAGATGGCTCCACTGCTGAATACAACATTGGCAACAATGTGGCTTTCTGAACATATAAAAGTTTAAACGGCGTTTTCTCAGTTTTCCAAATGGTAACTGATAATATAAGAAAATGTGACTGAACTCAGATATGCCCCCAAGTTAGTTTTCCGAGCAACCAATTTTTGTAATGTTAAGGCTGACTTGTGTTGCGATTTTTGCCCATATTCCCAGACTGCTAAATTACCTGTTGTCACTAGGGGAAAATTCCCTAAGGCGAAGTGAATCAGAAATTAGTTGACCCAATTTTTGGAGGAACTATGTTTTGGGGATTTTGAGATATTCACCTGGTCGTATCCACTGGGGATTGATCCAGATGTATACCTAATATCTCATCAGGTGGAGTGGCCGACAAAATAGGGGCATATGATAGTGATTAACTATCAGGTATACCAATTGGGATTGGTCAGGTTTCATCATCAACTGATTGATAATGAATATTGAGTTGTGAGGCGAATGATGCAGCCTGCAACTAGCAAATCTATCAGTTGGTGAAGTGACCTGCTATAATGGGTAATAAGTCCTATTACCTAAGAGGGTCACTAGTCAATTATGGTTGGTTCACTTGGATTGAGAGAAAAATGTTGGTTAACGTTTTCTGACTCTTTCCGTTTGAGGTCTTAAGGATGTCCAATGATGGAATCCTAGCCAGGATGGGGAAGACCATCGCTGCTGAGACGAGGAAGGGTTATTCAATGGCAACAGCTGCCACTTCATCGAAGAGGTGTCAACTGAGGGTTAGATGGCCGAATCCCTATTATATAATTCCTTAGGATTCACTATAATAAAAAACATTAAAACATTGAAAACCATCATTTATATTATTAGTAATATTGTTGATTTGGTGTATTGTTAGACTATCAGTATCCATTGTGAAGTTCCATCTCAAGGATTTATTGTGTAAGGCTATAATTTAAAGACTCTCAGAGAAGAAGAGTAGAGATGCAAGCGGGGATCTAGATATGAAAGGGAACCACAATAGGGATAACTGCCAACTGTGTGTTGGGCTGAAAGAGACTGTCATCAGGAGATCTTGACAAAGATTAGGTGGACAGTAATATATGTAATAAATCCCTACGAGTAAGACTTGGAGTATTTAATTGGAAATACTGGCTGAATTGTTGGGCCTGATAATAGTTTAAACTCAACTATGAATAATAGTCTCCAAACTATTATTGGACAATACATTCTATATAACGCGAGGTGCACAAGGAAACTGAACCTGTGCAGTAAAAAGGTTACTGGGTTGACAACTGATAATCAACCACTAGAGTAAATTTTTACAATTTGGTGCTCACTACAGGGGTTTTTAAGTAAAGAATCTATTATAATGTCGTATAAAGAATATGTTTCCAATTTTTGAAATAAGTTACTGAAGAAAGTAACAAAGATAGAATGTGAAGAGGATCACATTCAGTGCCGTTCACCCAGCTCAGCAGTGGAGCTCTCTGTGAAGCAAAATGAAGATACTCAAGTTCAGGGAAAGGGCTTGCAGCCTAGATCGAACTATCTAGAGCTGCAAGGAAATCAGTTCCACCAGACATCAACTTGAGATGAAAAGTATCAGTAGGGCCAACTTTTGTTGAAATTGGGCTCACTGAAATAGTCTTAAGGAACAGCAATATCAACTCAGGTTGAAATTGGATCCGCTTTAAATAGACCTGAGGAGAGAGTGTTTATATGAGGCATTGAACGAAATAAGAAGCAATCAATCCGGAGAATTGGATTGCCATACCAATGAAGAGATTTGCTTCAAAATAGGAAATGATTGATTAAGACAGTGGAGGAAATCATTTGATTTAATAATACTCAGTCACTGGTCAGAAGTTGCTGGAAACAAGTTTGTCAATTTAGTAGAAAAAGGATGAAGCTAACGAGGCCAGAACTACCTGTGTAATAAAGGATAGCCATGAAGGCTGAAAATCATTTTCAGGAGTAAAACGAGCTGGACAATAGGACGAAACTGTTGGCTGGTGAGATACAAAGAGCCAAAAGCATCAGTTGCCAAATAAGAGATGAAATTAGGGCCTGTTGGACGAATTTCCAGTCAGGATTAAAGGTCTAATTTAGGAGAACTGCCCAAATTCAGCAAGTATGGCCTATACGTGAGACAGCGCAGCTGGTCATATAGGGAGAAAGGTCAATAATAATTGGTAGTATTGAGCCCAAAAGAGAATAATTGCAATGTTCCCAGAGGACCTCTGAGCCATTAAATGGTTATGTCCTGAGATTTTTGTCAAGTCCCAGAAGGGGACCAATGAACCAAATGGTTGGTTAAATCTTAAAAGGATAAGATTTTGAACCATGATAAACTGGTAGGTTTAAGTACCCAGGACCCAGTTAGGATGAAGGGAAAAGAAGGACCTATGAGCCTTTTTGTAGGTTGCAAGTCCCATTGCAAAAGAAAAATACAAATATACAAAATATTTAAAATATCAATTTTATGATCTAAGAGTTTTGGACCTAAGAGCAACAAGAAATCCTGATGGCTGAATGGAGGAAATTTTACCCTCGATGAGTTGAAATTATCAGCTGAGGTAGACAAAAAGTATCGACTATTAGTTGATTAAGAGCAACTAACTATTCTGTTGGAAGGCCAGCAAGAGGAGATGCTTAAATTGTCATAAAAGTATTGGAGAATATTAGTCAAAAAATGACCAGGATGTCACGGAAACGGCAGAAGAATTTTAGACCAGCCTGCCAGTTGGGATGCATAAGCATCCAGAAAGCAAGCCAGAATGCCAGAGCCATTGCTGACCATACGACTTGATATGGAGCTGGGAAATAGGATACCACAAAATGGTGGCGGAATGTCAGGGTTAGGAGTATCCTAACAGCAAACCACACTGAATAGATTTTGGACCCAGGGGTTCTGGTAACAGGGGTGGAAACTACTGGGATAGTTTCTGCGAGATTCTTGGTTGTTAAAACCATTTCATTGGGGGTAAAAGAGGGAACTTTCTCTTGGAGTTGGCGAACGGGGCCATAAAATTCCCTGTATATTGCTGCTGAAAGGTCATGAGAACCAGGTTTTAGAGCCAATAATTTTGGACTTGTTGAGCCCAATTGGTGATAGAGGGAATCATGGTAACCAAAAGAATTGGTAAGGCCCACCCAGAGTATGGAATGGCGGACCATCAGGTAAACACCATATGGAATGTGGTTGAAAGGAAGGAGATAAAAATTTGGGGTTTTTCAATAAAATTTTTATTTGGTAAATAAAGTAAGAAATTGACCAACAATCTTCTCAGTGCCTTGCAACTGATTAAATAGTGGTCAATTGGTAAAAGTGTTTAAGATCTACAAATTTGGCCTAACCGGCAATTGGATGGTAGAGGGGGGTTTATTCTTTGGGAACCATCATCACAAAATTCGGTGGTGGGCTGAATCTCTGTCAGTTCAACCTCAAACGTCTGGACCAGGGGTCAATTGCGTTTCTGATGGTTAGCATGATGGCGTTTGGCCCGACGAGTGACAGGAATCCCCCCAAGGCCATCCAATATAGGGGGATGGGACCATTTGGTTAGGAATGGGTTTAGGATGGCCAACCCACCCACTCTTGGTTGATTAACCATTCATTCAGTCAATAGAGGCCCATTGGGCAAAATGCCTGAATTACTATTGGAGGGTTTCGAACTCTCATCTATGGTGCCCAATATTTGTTCTGCTGATTATGGGGTCAATTGGAACCGTCGGGCGATCCAGCTGATGTTTCATTCTTCATGCTTTTACAGCCATTCAAATTTTGGCCATCAGCCTGATTGCCACCCAAATTAGATCTTACTGATTTCAGTTTGATAATCTGGGCACTGATTTCACTGATTTCCACAACAGTTCTGCCGAGGTGAGTGAGGAGGAAATTCGTGGGATCTGAAGTGGACGAGCTGTCACCCATCGCTCATCAACTACGTGGGCGAGATCGCCCTGGGTGATGAGGGGTACCGCCATCCTCTTCGGTGTTTTCTTACTTGGGAACAGAAAGATAGCTCGATTGAGAGCCAAATGACACTCCCCAAGAC
>JAKSZP010003716.1:0-11724 GCA_022478985.1 Massospora cicadina | reverse complement strand
AGGTATAAAGGGAGGCAATAGCTCTCCCAAGCTCACACTCAAAGTCCAATTATTGTTGATTTAAGCCAAACATGGCTGCAGTTAGGCAATATTTTAAAATAAACTCAAACTATAAATATATGAATTTTAAAGTTCTTTTATTTAATATTGGCCAGGTTGATAGAAAACAGAACTGAGAAGCCTCTAGCTCCCAGTTCCTTCCCTATATACACATGCTACAAGCTAATATAAAATATAACACAAGCTTATGGTGCTAATCTGACTGATACTTGGTGTAAACCTTACAGCAGGATTGCAGAATCCTCACTCAATGGTTCTGTACCAGTTCCGATCCTCAACAGTTCTGCGCCAGTTCCATTTCGAATCCCAAACAAACCGCAAAACTTCCAAGCATCCGTTCCATTCCATTCTCAATTCGAATTCAAATCGAATCTTGAAACTATCCCTGTTACTCGATTCCCATTTTTCCTCGACTTGGACGTCCATCTTGCTCCTTGGCCTCCTTCAAGCTCCTGCCCCTTAGGCGTCCTTGCCAGGACCAACGCCCCCTCCTCCTCCATACATCCAGACTCAGCTTGCCCTGTCTTACCAAAGATCAGGGCAATGTGATGCTGAGGATAGACCTCAACCGTCACAGTATAGGCCAAACATGGTTGCTGTAAGACTAAATAATCAATATAAACCTCATAAAACAGTAATAAAATAGATAAGGCTTATTAACGGCTTTATTTGATATATTTAGGCAAGTTGATAGAAAATGGAACTAGAGAACCTCATATTCTCAAGTCCTATCTATTATAGCTCTCTGCTGCAAGCATAGATCAAGCTCATTCACCATGCCTGATGTTATATCTTTTAAAACATGCCATAGTCAAACCCCAATTTCTTTAGGACAGATAGAATTTTATAGTGGCTGAACCACCATATCCAAGAATTATTCCAATTCTTATTTGAATCCACCTTTAACATAGTTACCACCCACTAGAAAACCATCTAGTTTGACCCCAGGCCTGATGAAACATCTATTCATTGTCCTTCCCCAGTCTTAGTCTCAACCTGGGGTCAAGCCAAGACTAATGCTCTCTCACTCCCTCTATCTTCCACACCAGCCTGTCCTGTCTTATCAAAGATCAGGGCAATGTGATATTGAGGATAAACTTCAACTGTCACATCACCCCCCCTAGACAAGAAGAACTCTCGGATCTTCCCAGGACACTGGGCGCAATCTCTGGATGTCTGTCATGTAGCTTCCTCAACTGGATGACCTTTCCAATGGACCAAAAATGACCTACAACCCTGCACCACCTTTGTGTACAGGATCTCCTCCACCTCATACTACACAGGCCCCCCTTCAGCTGGAAACAGAGGGGAGGCCTTCTCAGGCAGCTGCTTTAAAAATGGGTTGAGCTGTGACATCTGCACACTGGATGAGCCCATGACCCCTCTGGCAACTTCAGCTCAAATGCCACCTCGTTCACCACCCTCACTATTGGATATGGGCCCAACGCCACTGGCCTCAACTTCCAGCTCCTCCCAGGTATGGCATTGTTCTGAGCATTTACTAAGACCCAATCACCCTTCTTGAAAATGCTCCACTCTGACTGATGCCTAGCTGCTTTCCTCTTCTGAGCCGCAACTGCTGCCTCTAAATTCCTTCTCAGGAGCCTCAAGATATCCTGAGCCTCACATGACAGCTCATCTGCTGCTGGATTCTGACCCTGCTCCTGAGGCCCTATATTCTCTAGGTGCTGACCATAGTTTGCGAAAAATGGGGTCATTCCTAGGGAAGAATGCTCGTGGTTGTTATATGCAAATTGCGCCAACTTCACCAAACTCACCCAATCATCCTGCCGCCCTGAGACATAGCATCTCAAATGCTGTTCCAATATTTGATTTACCCTCTCAGTTTGGCATGAACGGGAGGCCTTTATCTTCAAGTTTCCTAACAGATGTAACCAGAACCGAGATGTAAACTGTGAACCTTGGTCTGAAACAATCTCCTCTGGTACCCCATGTCAGGAAAAGACCTCATTATAAAAATCTGACCTGCTACCTTTGCAGAGATGGTTGACTGACAAGGGAAAAACTCTGCATACTTTGTAAGGCGATCCACCGACAGCCATAAGGGCATCCATCCCCTGGGACTTGGGCAACCCTGTGATAAAGTCCACACTCACAGAGGCCCATGGCCTAGACGGAATCTGAAGCGGCTTCAATTTTCCTCCTGGCGCCATATGGTGGGACTTTGACCTGGCACACACCACACATCGCTCCACATACTTCTGTACTGCAGAACTCACTCCCCTCCATGAATACTGGCGACAAAATAAATCCAGTGTCTTCTCCCTGCCTGGATGTCCAGCCAAAGGATGATCATGGTTAGCTGCTAACACCTTCTGCTGCAAACTCATCACTGGAACTCAGATCCTTCCTTTATGCTGGATAAGACCTCCCCAGACTGAGAACCCCACATGTTTCTTGCTCGCCTCCCCTTCTCTTGTCTTATCCAAGATCCGCTGGCCAAACTCACTCCTCCGCTGAGCAGTCCAAATTCTTCCTGAGATTCCTTCTCTCCAACTTTGGATCAGTGCAAACAAACTTAATGGCAACATTGTAGCGGTGTTAAACTTCCTCAACTCCTCCTCAGAGAACACCAACCCTGAATCACAACTCAGCAAATCTGGCAAGATATTCTGTTTTCCTGGCTTATACTCAATCCTTAAGTCATACTGAACCAAATCTAAGTGCCACCAGGCCTGTCTCTGATTCATCAGACGTGGGGACCTATAATATTCTAAGGCTCAACGATCAGTCCAGATCACAACTGGATGCCTGGCGTACAACAGGTGGTGTTGTAACTCCCCTAGTGCTGCCACTATTGACAAACGTTCCTTGTTGTAGATTGGTAATTTGTCTCAGCAGGCGCCATCTTCCTGATGAAGTAACAGACAGGGTGCTCAACCCCATCTTTACCCTCCTGCAATAGCACCGCTCCAAGTGCAAAGTTTGACGCATCTGTCTCTACTATAAACGGTCTGTTGGGGTCAGGATGGGCCAAAACTGGGGCTGTCAACAGACTGGTCTTCACCCGCTGATAAACCCCTTTCCTCAGTCTCCCCCCAAACGAAAGGTACATTTCCAGTCAACCTTGTCAGTGGCACGGCCCACTCAGCAAAATTCTTGGAGAACCTCCTTACAAAGTTTACTACTCCCAAAAAACTCCACACTTCAGTCCGATTCCTGGGGGCCTTCCATTCCTTCACTGCTCGCAGTTTATCAGGACATATCGCTAACCCCCCTGGAAAACCACATTTTCCAGAAAAAACACAGAGTCCTTATTAAACTCACACTTGGATGGCTTCAACTTCAGGCCCTCCTGGCTTACCACCTCCAGAACACTCCTTACATCCCTCACATGATCTTGCATAGACCTGGAAAATATCAGAATATCATCCATATAGGCAACGCAACACCTACCCACCAAATCCCCCAACACACAATCAATCATGCGTTGGAAAACTGCGGGGGCATTACGCAGCCCAAATGGCATAACCTGATACTCAAAATTCCCCAAGTGACACTTGAATGCAGTATACTTCTGGTGCTCTGGCCGAACTGGAATCTTATTGATCGTGTCAACCAGATCCAATTTAGTGAACACTACACACCCCGAGATCATAGGTAGAATGTCTTCCAGGAGTGGCATTGGATAAGGGTCAGGCTCTGTCACCGCATTGAGGCGCCAGAAATCTACACAAGGACGTAGCTCTCAACTCGCCTTTGGCACCAGCAACGCTGGTGAAACCACAGACGATTTGGATGGCACAATCAAACCCAAACCTAGCATCTTATGGACATATTTATCAAGAGCCTCCTGAGCAAGGGGATTCAATGGATAAACTGGACATCCCCTTGGCAACTCATATCCCTATTTGAGCCGGAAACTAAATGCAAAGTCCCCTGTAGATGGGAAGGGTGCCTCACCCTTGGGTTCAAACACTGATGCAAACTCCTGGTACTCCTCTGAAAAACCCTCCAATGTCAAGACTGAAGATATTCCACCCATTTGTTTCACTGATGACCCCTGGAACTGGAACTCCCACTCCCACACATCTGAGCCTTCAGGCGACAAGAGCACTTTCCCCTTCATCATATCAAATTGCGGATGGAATTGATGCCACCACCTCATCACTAGTACAACTGGGTGAGGCAAATGAGCCACAGCATGAAATTCTCCTTCAAACTAATCTGAGCCTTTTCTCAACAGGATCTTGGCCTGCACCTTCCAGACCGCAGTCCTCTTGGTGGCATTCGCCAACAACACAAATGCATCCTCCTGCAACGGCAATCCACATATTCTTGCCCACTTCTCATCCACATAATTTCTATTAGCCCCAGTGTCCACCAGGGCCATGACCTTTCCACACTCCTTCTTTCTAGAACCTTACCGCACTTCTATGGGTAGAAATAAATAAGAATAAAGCGAAGAAAGCGATTTATTCTGGGACACTGGCTTCTTGCGGAAGTTATAAGGAGCATTCTTCTTTTTCTTTGGGGCCTCAGGGACTTATGTGGGGGCCTCAACCATTGCTGCCCCCAGCAATTTGCCGCCCTCCCAAGACTCCACCTGACCCTTTCCTTCCTCCTCCACATACCTGAACCCCTTTTGACTGGACACAGGCTCCAAACTTGCTCGTCTCATTACCTCCTTCCCATGGAAACCGCTTGGGAACCGCATCAACTCCTGGAGATCCTGGGCCAAGGCCACCTGCCGCTCCACCTGCAAGGCCAAGGCCACCTCTTCATCCAACGTAGCTGCAGGCCGCATTGCTGCCATCGCCAATAACAAATCAGCCTGCAAATTCTGAAGGAACATGCAAGGAAGCTGGGACTCAGATGCCTTGGCTGCTTTAGCCATTTCCTGGAACATCCGACCATATTCATCTACAGACTTCCTCCCCTGAATGCACTGCAGTAAAGCTGACCAAGCTGAATCTTGTGACTCATCTGGACATGCTGCTTGGTCAATCAAGTCCAAACTCTCCTCTGTTGAGCCAGGCAGCCCCGCCTGCTGCTCCTAAAGTTCATGTACCCAGTTTGAAAGCTTCATAGGCAAGGTCACCAAAACTTGCTATAACTGTAAAGCAAACGAGTCCTCACCCCTGAATCCTTTGTTAACCGCCCTTGGAACTGTACCCGGCTAAATATCTGATGGATCAGCTCCAACTCCTCTGAGCTTAGCATTGATGGAATCTTCCCTCCAGTCTTCACCGGTCCTACCACTTTCCCACCACACTGGGACACACACTCAAGCACCCAGTATACCTCATGAAGCAGAAACACTGTGAAGAATATCATCATTAGAAGCGTCGCGGTATGATGATACCACACAAGGGACACAATTTCTTTTGGCTCCTCTTTTGCTTGCCACCACAACGACAGGAAAATAAATGAGTTCCGTTTAATGTAACGCACTTGCTCCTTTCGGTGAGCCACGAATGAATTGGGAAGCAGGGCCCAAGTCAATGACCAAAGGGCAGACAAGGTCCCTGAGACCATTCTCCTAGTGCGTATGCTACAGGAGCCATGGATAAACACCCCTTGGAGGACAGTTGCGAGTATGCTTACCACCAGTAACATGCCCTGACTCCAAGACAAGGTGTATAGAGAGGCGATAGCCTTTCCAATCTCACTCTCAAAGAAACTGATGTTTGTATAGGCCAAACATGGTTGCTGTTATACTAAATAATCAATATAAACATCGGAAGACAGTAATAAAAATAGATAAGGCTTAGGAACGACTTTATTTGATATATTTAGGCAATTTGATAGAAAATGGAACTAGAGAACCTCATATTTGCAAGTCCTATCTCTTATAGCTCTTTTGCTGCAAGCATAGATCAAGCTCATTCGCCATGCCTGACGTTATGTCTTTTAAAACATGCCATAAGCAAACCTCAATTGCTTTAGGCAGGATTGAATTCCGTAGTGGCTGAACCACCATATCCAAGAATCGTTTCAATTCTGATTCAAATCCACCTTTAGCCTAGTTACCACCCACTTCAAAACTATTTGGTTTGACCCCAGGCCTGATGAAACATCTAACCGTCGTCCTTCCCCAGTCTTAGTCTCAACCTAAGGTCTAGCCAAGACTAATGCTCTCTCACTCCCTCTATATTCCACACCAGCCTGTCCTATCTTATCAAAGATCAGGGTATTGCGATGTTGAGGATAAACTTCAACTGTCTAGAAGGGAGCTTTAAACTATTGTCAATGGTATCCAATACTTCTACCTGAACTTTGGGGATCATCCCTGACAATATTAGAAGTGGTTAATTTCAATGATTGTGGTGTTGGCTGAATCAATACTGTCAGTGATTCCAGCTGAAAAATCAATATAATTCCTTTTTGACTATGTGTGTTCTAATCATTGGGCTCATTTCCACTCATTTTTGGAATGAACAACTTCATTTTGGCAATTTTGTCACAAATTTCCCTGATCAGGCGTACAAGTTCAGGAGAGGAGAACATGGGCACCGGGGGAGGGACCAAAGAGGGAGTGCTGTTACCCAGCGTTCATCCACCACGTGGGTGAGATCGCCCTGGGTGATGAGAGGTACTGCCACCCTCTTTGGTCCCTCCCCCGGTGCCCATGTTTTCCTCTCCTGAACTTGTACACCTGATCAGGGAAATTTGTGACAAAATTGACAAAATGAAGTTTATAAGTCTGAAAACAGGTGGAAATGAGGCTAATGATTGGGATCCACGTAGTCAAAAAGAAATGGAGATTGAATCATCAGTTGGAATTGCTGACAATTTTGATTCATTCAATACCTCAATCATTAAAAGTAACCCCCTTCCAAAATCATTGAGTATGATCCCTGACACGCAGGTAGCAGCATTGAACACCATCGGCTATAGTTCAAAGCTCTCTCCCAGATAATCAGGTGTTGTGGCTGACACAACATTTTTAACTGAATGAATGGCTCAGCGACTGGGCATGGGCGGGTTGGGCATCCCAAACCTGTTCCCAACCAAATGGGACTGCCCCTATATGGGGTGGCCTTGGGGATTACCGTTGCTCGTTGGGCTAGACGCCATCATGCTAACTGCTGGAAATTCAGTCAAGTCTCAGTTTGGGAGTTCGAGGTTATATCAACAGTGACTTGGCCTGCCACCAAATTCTTTGATGACAGTTCCCGGTGAACTTATCAGCCCCAATTCCTGAATAATTTTCCAGTTAGGCCAAATTTGAGGGACCCAATCCCATCATATTTCCTCTGCAATCAACCACTATTTAATTAGTCACATTGCATTGAGAAAATTGTTGGTCAATTTTTCTTTCTTGAATTTTCGTTAAAAACCTTTCCTAAAAATTAGTTTTTATGTTGGAAAATAAACTGCCTTTTACGCTGACCCTCACACTCCCCTCAGGGTTAATGGCCATACTCATCTGGTATTTTATTATTTGCCTGTATGAGATTCTGGATTACTTGCAGATTTTAGGAAAATTCCTTTCCAGTTCCATATCCGTCATACCAGCAGCAGTGCCTTTGGAAATCTGGTTTGCCGTTTGGGTGCTCTGGCACCTAGGCTGGCAGGCCAATCTAATTTTTACATGCTGTTTGCCTGAAATAATTAATCAACCATTATATTTAAACATTTCCGCCTTTCTTGTAGATATTGGTGCAGCAATGGCGCCTCCTTTTCAACTGAACCAAGTTGTGAAGAAGGTTTTCCCTATCCACAATTTTCCAGTTCCACTCAAAACTTCAAACCCACACCCCATAGTTGCCACAGCTATTTTGCCCATGTCAGTAGGATCTGACATCCTGACTTGCAACGAGTTTACCCCCCATAAGAGCCTAGCAGTTTCCCCTGACCCCACTACCATCTCTTCGGTATCACTGGATTCATCCACAACTACCAATAAAGAGAACTTCACTTACTTCTTATTACCCATGAAGATTAGTGTTGGGCCCCACCACGTCTCCTTTGAGGCCCTGGTGGACACCGGAGCCATGGGTAATTTTATGAGTGTAGAACTGGCCCAGCAATTGGAACTTGACCTGGATGCAGGCCCTTCGGTGATGGTTGCATCATCAGCCTCTCAAACCTCATACCTGGTTTGCCAACCAGTCACACTTTCAATACACCAGTTCAGCTTCTGCGACCCGCTTTTCTGCTATGCCAAACTTGGTTTTTCAGTGATCTTAGGGGTGGGATGGTGGCACCAGCAACATGTCTTGATCCACCTGGAGTCTAACATGCTGTCATTTGTTAATAATCAACTGGAGGGTGAATTCCCCATAATTAACACTCTTAAGAAAACTCAAGGTCGCAGTTCTATCACTTCACTTGTCTCCTCTACGGGCATACTGTCTAATTTTCCAGAAATTTTAATGCGCTATTAAAGCATTTTAGATTCTGAAAAGGCGGATCGTCTGCCTCCTCACTCTAGATTTTACTGTGGATTTTGTACAATAATGGAGTTGGTGAATATCAACTGCACGTTGTATCCCCACACAGCGGAGGAGGAGACTGCGCTCAACACTTGGTTGGATGATATGTTGAAAAAGGGTGGTTATTAAAGGAGACATCACCAGTCACATCTCCCATCGTCTTCACTAAAAAAGCCGATGGTTTTCTCTGCCTCTGCATGGAATATGGACCTAAATAAAGTCATGGTTTCCAGTCTCTATCCCCTGCCTTTAGAGCAGACAATAAGCCAAGCAATTGCCAAATCTCAGGTGTTTTCCAAGCTGGATCTCGTCAATGCTTTTAACCAGATTTGGGTTATGAAAGGGCAAGAATGGTTAACAGCAAGCTGGACGATGCAAGGCATTTTCCAATTTTGTGGAATGCCCTTTGGGATGAAGAATGCCCCGCTACATTTCAACATATGATTGACAATGTACTGGGTGACCTCTGGTTTACTTGCGTGGTCGCATATATTGGCAACATTATGGTTCAATCTCCAACTCCCAAACAACATGTTATTTACTCGGAAGCTGTTGGGATTTTTGCCCATATTCCCAGCCTGCTAGATTACCTGGTATCGCTAGGGGAAAATTCCCTAAAGTGAAGTGAAACCAGATAATTGGTTGGCCTGAGTTTTGTAGGAACTACGTTTGGGGGATTTTGGGATATTCGCCTGGTCAATTCTGTCAGGGATCAATCTGGATGAATATCTAAGATCTCATCGGGTGGAGTGGCTGACAAAATAGGGGCATCTGATAGTGATTAACTATCAGGTGTACAAATTGGGATCAGTCAGGATTCATCACCTATTGATAAGGAATGAATAGTGAGTTGCAAGGCGAGTGATGCTTCCTGCAACTAGTGAATCAATCAATTGGTGAAGTGACCTGCCATAATGGGTAATAAGCCCCATTAACCAAGCATGTCGCAGCCAATTATGGTTGGTTTGCTCGGATCAAGAGGAAAACGTTAGGGACACGTTTTCTGACTCTTTCTGTTTGAGGTCTCGAGGATGTTTAATGACGGAATCCTAGCCAGGATGGGGAAGACCATCGCTGCCAAGATGAGGAAGGGTGATTCAATGGCAACGGCTGCCATTTCATCAAAGAGGTGTCAACTGAGGGTTAGACAGCTGAACCTCCTACTATATAATTCCATAGGATTTACTATAACTAAAAACTCTAGTTTTAAGATAACAAGTACTTTACTGTATTATTATCAATTTGGGTGTATAGTAAGACTATCAGCTTCTATTGTGTCATTCTATCTCAAGGATACTATTGCAGAAGGCAATAATTGGAAGACTCTCAGAGAGAAGAGTAAAGATCTGAGTGGGGATCTAGAGATGAAGGAACCACAATTAGGGATAGCTGCCGACTGTGTGTTGGGCTGAGAGAGACTGTCACTGGGGTATCTTAACAAAGATCAGGTGGACAAGATTATAGGGAATGAATCCCTATGAGTATGACTTAAAGAGTATTTAATTGGAATTACTGGCTGAGCGCTGGGCCAAATAATAGTTCAATCTCAATTATGGATAATAGTCTCCATAATATTATCAGTTAGTAAATTTTATACAACGTGACAAAGTGCATGAAGAAACTGAACCTGTGCAGTAAAAAGGTTACTGGGTTAATGGCCGATAATCAACCACTAAAGTAAATTTTTACAAGTTGGTGCTCACTACAGGGGTAGTTGAGTGAAGAATCTATTATAATGTCATACAAAAAAATGTTTCCAATTTTGGAAATATGTTACTGAAGGAAGTAATGAAGATAGAACGTGAAGAGAATCACGATCAGTGGCATTCACCCAGCTCAGCAGTGGAGCTCCTAGTGAAGCAGATTGAAGATACTCAAGTTCAGGGAAAAGGACTTGCAGCCTAGATATGGAACTATCTAGTGCTGCAAGGGAACCAGTTCTACCGGACATCTACTTGAGATGAAGCGTAAAAGCAGGATCAACTCAGGTTGAAATTGGGTCCGCTTTAAAAGTCCTGAGGAGTGAGTGTTTAGATGAGGCATTGGATGAAATAAGAAGCAATTAATCCGGAGAATTGGATTGCCATACAATGAAGAGATGAAGTCAAAATAGGAAATGATTGATCCAAGATAGTGGAGGAAATAGGTTGCCTTAATAACACTCAACCACTGGTCAGAAGTTACTGGAGAAGAGTTCATCAATTCAGGAGAAATTGGAAGAAGCTAACGAGGCCAGAATGACCTGTGTCATTAAGGATAGCCACAAAGGCGGAAAATTGTTTTCAGGAGAAAAACGATCTGGACAATTGGATGAAACTGTTGGCTAATGAGATACGAGGATCCAAAGCATCAGTTGCCGAAATAAGAGATGAAATTAGAACCTGTTGGACAAATAACCAGTCAGGGTTAAAGGCCTAATATTCAAGAGAATTGCCCAAAGTCAGCAAGTATAGCCTATACGTGAAAAGACAGCGCTGCTGGTCATATAGGGAGAAAGGTCAATACTAATTGGTAGTATTGAGCCTAAAAAAATAGTTGCAATGTTCCCAGCGGACCTCTGAACCATTAAATGGTTATGTCCTGAGATTTTGGTCAAGTCCTAGAAGAGGACCACTGACCCAAATGGTTGGTTAAATCTTAAGAGGATAAGATTTTGAACCATGATAACTGGTAGGCTTAAGTACCCAGGACCCAGTTTAGATGAAGGGAAAAGAAGGACCCCTGAGTCTTTTTTTAGGTTGCAAGTCCCATTGCAAAAGAAAAATACAAAAAAATGTATAAAATATCGATTTTATGGTCTAAGAGTTTCAGACCTAAGGAGTGACAAAAAATCCTGATGGCTGAATGAAGGAAAGCCCACTCTCGATGAGATGCAATTATCAGCCAGGGTAGCCAAAAGTATCAACCTATTGGTTGATTAAGAGCAACTCGCTGATCTGTCAGAAGGCCAGCAGGAGGAGGTGCTTGAATTGTTGAAATATCGTAGATTATTTGCCCAAAAATGACCAGGAATTGGGTTACACAAGAAGTGATTCACAAGGTCAATACTGGGGAAAATCTGCCGATCTGGATGAAATGAGATTGCCAGCATGAGTGCCAAAAGCATCAACCTATTGGTTGATCAAGAGCAGCTCTCTAATCTGCTGGAAGACCAGCAGGAGGAGGTACTCGAATTATTTGAGAAATATTGGGAAGTGGTTGCTCAGGACGACCACAATTTGGGATGCGCCTGAGACGTAATCCATAAGGTCAACACTGGGGA
>JAKSZP010003715.1:0-11769 GCA_022478985.1 Massospora cicadina | reverse complement strand
CCACAGGTGGGTTTCATAGGAGACTCAACTTCTTGGCCCAGGACGTTAAGGCCTGAGTCCTGCTATGTTCAGCGTCCCTATCTCTACTGAGACGCCTGATGCGCCTCAGGAGCGGTTAGCAGGGCCTCCCAGCCCTACTCCCTCGCTCACATTTCTCTCCACCACATCTCTGCTGTGAAGAGCATAACCATGAGTAGGAGTTGGGGTGTATTCTGCCCCTTTCATCACCGCAGTTCTCACTCCTCTCTTGGCTTTGCTTGGTTCCTCCTAGTGATTATCTACCATGATAGTTTTGGGAGATTCAGGCATAGCCTTTGATTGGAGACAACAGGGATACATGTCCCATGTTATGCTTTTTACCAAGTGCTTAGGGAGCTTAATATTGACGGCTAAATTTCCTAAATCTTTTAACACATCAAAGAAGCCAGATCAACTGCACACCAGCTTACAGCAAGGAACCTTCATGTCCAGGTGGCACGTGTCCAACATGGCAAGCGACCCTTTTTTAGCTCCTATCCTGGGTGGCGTTTTTAGTCTAAAAATTTCTTGTAATCATCCACCGCCTTTGATAGACGCTCAAATAAAAGATTCTGAGCTTTTCTATTTTTATTCAGGCGTTCCTCTGCAGCAGGAACAGTGGAAGTGAGGCGAGTACAAATATGGAATGAAACATTTATAACATAAATTTGCTTTAAAAGGTGAAAAGCTAGTGGAGGCATGGGGGGCATTATTGTACGCAAACTGCGCCAGTGGAATGTCAGAAGCCTATGTGTCATGACTTGCAGAAGAATGATAGAGGAAATACTACTCCAGTGTTTGGTTCACCCTCTCAGTTTGACCATTTGATTGGTGGTGATAAGCGGTAGACCTACAGGGCTTGATCTGTGGAGGTCAAGGAGAGCACTCCAGAATCTGTTAGTTAATTGGGGCCCACTATCACTCACTATCTCCCAGGGTAGTTTAAACATGGAGAATACATTAGTCTTAAACTGGACCAAAATCTCTTCAGAAGTTATTGTTGTGTTGCAGGGGATGAAGAGCGTAAACTTTGTGAAGTGATCAACCATCACCATGATTGCATCATATCCTTTAGTTGGTACCAACTATACAATAAAATCCACGGATACTGAGGTTCAGGGTCTTTTGCCTGTTTTAATGGATGCAAGAGGTTCTTTTTCTCAAAATCTATCAGATATGGATCATGCACATACTTCACAACGGTAAATATATGCAGGGATCTCCTTTAAAGATCCATGCTGTTATAAAGTTCGTTTAACCAGTTCCCCACACCTTATGGACCCAGGATGCCCCAAAGTTGGGGTAATAAGATTTTCTTGATTTATCTGTTCACAAAAGTCAGAAGTAACCCAAAAGCGCTTTGAAGATTACATTTCCTTGAGGGCGTAGAGAGTATGCTTATGAGCTTTAGTTTCCAAGTCTTTATAAAAAGTGATCCCTTTTTAAAGGGGTAAACTGGGCGGCGAGTATTTGGTTCAGGAGGGGAGCATCTGGGGACATGCTGATAGAGGAAATAAAAATAGGAGCCAGTTTCAAAATTTGGGAGGCTGTGGCAACGGTAGTAAGGTCATTAAATCTTCGTCTATGCTGCGGTTCATGGCAGCATTTCTACTTAACATGCTTGACAAGGCATTCAAGGCCCCTTCACAAACTCATATTTAAAGTCAAAATTGTATAATCCATGATATGTTTGGGCCTGACAAAAGGCGAGCTCCTAATTTTTCTATAATATATCAGATACTGGTGGTCAGTGCACACAGGATATCATGCTGTGCACCTTGGAGAAGGTAGCTCCAGTGAGTTAATGACCAAGACTTTGTCGCCAATTCCTTATCATAGATTGCCCAGGCCTGCTCATTGGCTGAGAACTTCTGAGAAAAGTAAGCAGCTGGATGAACAAACCCTTTATGCTCTTGGAGGAGCACAGCACCTATGGCAACTAAAGACGCATCACAAGCCACAATGAAGGACTTAGACGTGTCAGCATGCCTGAGGGCAGGCGTGGTAAGAAAACTCTCTTTAGTGGAGTCAAACGCCTGTTAGTATTTTAGTATCCATTTAAGAAGGGGTGTTCTTTCCAGAAAAGGAATGAAAGGGAGCTGCCAGTTGAGCAAGAGAGTGGGGGAAATTTATTGAGGAAGATCACCGATCTCAGGAATCTCAGAGTTGTTTTTGGGTAGTAGGAGCTGACTAGGATCTAATTTCTTTTAACTTACATGGGGGAACCGCTTAGCCATCTTTTAAAACTAAAGTTTCTAGGAAGGTCATCTCATAAAAGGGTTCATACTTGGAAAGCTTCACAAAAGAGCCCACCCTTGAATGTCCTCCATGACCGCTTCCATATCTTTGGTGTGCTGCTCATAAGTGGGCTAATGAATTAAGATGACATCGATGTAAAAACTGCGCAGGAAACGGAGATCACCCAGGACATCATCTATTAGGCACTGGAAGTTTGCTGGCGCGTTCTTCAAACCAAATGGCATACAATTGAGCTGAAAGATTCCCTTTAGTGTGCATATGGCAGTAAGCCACTCCTGTTCATCCCTGACTCTGACTTGATTTAAAAAATTTACCATATCATTTTAGAGTAACCCCGCTACTTGACAACTGCCAGGTCTGTAGATTGTTCCAGCGTAAGGGGGTAGGGGTCTGGAACTGTCATATTATTGACATTCCCATAATCTACACGTGGTTGCAGAGTTCCATCTGCCATCTGCACAATGACAACGGGGGAAGCAATGAGGAATACAATTTAAAATCCAGCATTTTTCCAGCATGTCATCCAGCCATACAATTAAAGCTTTGTCCTTCTCCTCTGTGTGCGGTTATAATGGGCACTTTATCTTGACTAGATGCACCTTCAGTTGAAATGCTAAACTATACTCTGGATGAGGTGGGAGTCTGGTAGCTAGCCTCATGTCAATACTTATTTTTATGGGGCGATTAAAGATGGGAAATCTGTTATAAGATCCAAGGTGATAAGAGCTGGAGGTAAGATAGAGCTCAAGGAGGTCTCAGGAGGAAGGGTATCATTTAGAGGGAATTTTCCACTGAGCTCTAGTTGGCGAGATAAAGGGTTTTACAACCCAACTTGAGTAAATTTGTTTACTTCGCCATTAACTTATATCAAGGATATGGGATTTAACAAATCAGGAACAGCTGATTGTTGGTCTCAGAAGCAAAGATTATGCACAAAGAATTGTACTATCTGATGCATATCATGACACTTCATAGGTAGAGAGGATGCGCCCAATATGGTAGAGACCACATTAGTGTCTAGATCTAGTTCATGTGCAGTTATAAAGTCCATAAAGCTACCAGCTGCTTCTGTATCCAAGGGCGCCTGCACATTGAAATTACTTGTCTCATAACAGAAGGTAATAGGGAAGGTGAAATAAGCCTGATCCTCATAGGTGGAGGCTGATAGTGAAAGGGCTGTAGATGAAGGAGTCATGGTGAGAAGAGGCCTCTGATTTTATGACCAAATATGGTTCAGATACAAACTCCAGCTGGATACAACAAGGGAGAAAGTATCCAGATTTACAAGTGGTTGGGGATTCCTAACAACTAGCCAGAAAACGCATCACTCAGCTCAAGGAGAAGGGCAGAGAGTGCTAAACCTTATGGCTAGTTCATTATGTTAGAGTTCATTCAACTAAAAGAAGACTGTCGTTGTGAGCTGTGTTTTTCAAAACCCAGTGAATGTCCTAGCATTACAAAGGCTCTTCAGAACTGGTGACTTTTGTGTAAGGTTCTAATAGGTTAATGTAAGTAAATATTGCTCAAAAACGTACTAAATGCCCCCATAACAAGCCAGGGGCTGTAATAGGAGCAACCACAGTTCTTACTGGGAAAACCCCATAGGCGGGAGAGGCAGGGATGGTGACAATCCTCAGAAATCTACGGCTGCTCATTATTAAGAGTGAACGTGGATGGAATAAAAGGAAAACTCAGAATGGGTGGTTCACACCAAAAATGCAGCAGATCGGCAGGTTTTATGTTTAGATTTAATGGCATACACAGTATGCTTAACAGATCACACCAAATTTATGGTGGATTGGCAGAAGATATTAAATTAATAGTGTTCATGGCATGCCCGGAGGATCAGCTAAGAGAATTATTAGGTCCAAAGCATGTGCATTTGCTATCATGGAGAACTACTAGATTGTTAAGTTTGATGACTGCTCCAAAAATGCTTATTTTATATTTAAGATTGAGTCGTGCATCTTTGAATTATATTTTCTATAAAAAGATGAAGGATGGGGGCAGACTTACAGAAAACTAATAAAACAGTTTTATATTTACTAAAACAAGAGAAACTATACAAAAAATGATCTGAAACCTACATGAAGGAGGTTAGTTAGCTATAAAGCGGGGCAGTTAGAGGAAGTATAGAGTTTTAGGGGTAGCAAAGCCTCTACTGGGTACCCTAATTACAAGGTGGGATTTTCTTGATGGTTTGAGGGGGGAAGGCATCAAAGATCTCAGATAGCGTCATGAAATCTTGAGAAAATGTCCACTGACCATGGATGAATCTAGCATAACGCTACCAATCTTGAACGGATTCACCAAATGTGTGTTAAAAACACCAGTTCTGGGAAAACCATCTGATTAATATAATTAATTGAACAAACACCAGGAGTGTTGTGTGTGCTTGCAGGTTTGAACTGCGATCCAAACTGTTAATAAAAACCTACTATGACTATTAGGAGAATTTGAGCTCATATTGGGATTTGGGCTAGGTGAGCAGTTCCTTGGATATTATCAGTGACCAGGTCACACATGAAAAAGAGCCTTAGTGTCCTTTTGGAGGGTCCTGAACTGAACCAACTCTCTGCACACCCCTCCAATTATTTTTACAATAACAGAAGAGGAAATGAAGGCAGAGAGGGAGTTCTTTAGGAGCCAGTATCTACCCACCGCTCATCTACCACAATAAATAGGTCACTTATTTGAGAGAGGAGAACTACTGGGGGCTAGGGCTCCTTCATGCTTGTGTGTTGAAATTTCTCATGATCCAGATGGAGGGGCGTAAAAATTTCTGGGCTTGATTACTTTTTGGCCAATAACCCCTATAAACTTATTACCTGAACAGGTCTGGGTTTTGTGCAATTTGTCTGTGTTGTATAGTACTTGATATGATTGATTGATAATAGTATGATGACTATTGTCCATAGTTAAATGAATTTCCTAGATCTTGTCCCAACGCTTGGCCAGTATTTCCTCTCAAACTATTTGAGATGTCTTAAAATAGGGATTCATTCCCTTGTACCATTTAACCCAATATTCTCTTATTTTCCCATTGATAGTTTCTCCAGTTCTACACACAGTCAGCAGCAACCCCAATTTAATTCCTCTTCTTCTTTGATCTCCGCTCAAATCCTTACTCTTTTCCTTAAAGAGTCTCCAGTTATCGCACACAGCAATAATATCCCTGAGAAAGAATAGAACGTATGAATGCTGATAAAGTGTACTAAGCTAGTATATCTAATGTATACTCTGCTGTTCTGTATTGTGTTTTTATTATTGAATTCTAGGGAATTTATAGTGGGAAATTTGGCGCCCAGCCCTCAGTTGAAACCTCTTTATTGAAATGGCAGCCATTGCCATTGAATCACCCATCCTCAACTCAGCAGCAATGGTTTTCCCCACCCTGGCTAGGATTCTATCATTGGACATCCTCAAAACCTAAAACGGAAAGAGTCAGAAAACGTGTCTCTAACGTTTTCCTATTGATCCAAGCGAACCAACCATATTTGTCAAGCGACCTTCTTAGGTAATGGGACTTGTTACCTATTAAGGCAGGTCGCAAACCAACTGATTGATTTGTAGTTGCAGGTGGCATCACTCGCCTCATAGCTTTCTCCTTAAATTCCCAATCAATCAGTGATGAAACCTGACCAATACCAATTAGTACACCTTATAGTTAATCAACTATCAGATGCCCCTATTTCATCAGCAACTCTGCCCAATAAGGTCTTAATCAATTGTCTGGATTGATCCCCAATGAATCTGACCAGGCGAATAACCTAAAATCCCCCAAACATTGTTACCCCAAAATCAGGGTCAACCAATTTCCAATTCACCTCGCATTGGGGAATTATCACCTAGTGATTTCTGGTAATCTAGCCAGCTGATAATATGGGCAAAAATTCCAACACATCCCCCTCTTGCCTAGATTTCCAGCGAGAAAAGGACTGGGGCAGGAGAACACCACTTCATATACTCAGTTGAATACTTCATCTGCTCAAGCGGAGCATGATCACCAGCACTCAACACTGCTTGGGATAACCTTTGGCATGCGGCTCTCTTCCTCTTCTTTCTCTTTCTTCCTACTCAGAGCGCGGTCCCCACGATCTACTGTCATGCCTGTCTGATTGATTTACTCGTGACAATAATAATCCTGGGATCTGGTTTTCCCCTCAATCAGGGAATATGACCCGCTGTCATATTCAGAATTCTTGGTCCAGCGTCCACAATTTCTGATTTTATCCTCATCCTCAATAGGAGACTCTTGTAATGTTTTGTGGCCCAATTAAGAATTCTCATTTATTTACACCCTTTTTACTTTCTTCTCATAATCTCTTGGCTCATATGATTCTTAATTCTTCTCTGGAGAGCTTATCCCACTATTTTGAGATTAATTTTTTCTGAAATTGGAGCTTAATTGATTGTAGAGTGTATAATGTTGACTATCATATAAGTCTGACATCCCCCCCGTTGGAGATACCTCCAAGATAACTGGAATAACTTAGGATCAAGATTTGATATCTCAGTCAAATAATATGATAAAATGCATGTCAGGAATTTCCAATTCTTCAATTGAACAATGTAAGACTCTTTGGAGTTATCAGCCTGCTATGATGGATGAAACCAAGCATTTTAAAATGACCAAGCATTTCAAAGGGGCTGGGCCCTTGTTAAGAAGGTCGAACAATTTGAATAAGCACTCTAAAAGATCTGACCATCATAATTATTTTAATAATAATGATAATCAGCAATATTGGTCATCTGTTAGGAAAGATCTTACCTCAGGTGCATCAAGTAAATCCTCACGTAAACCCACTAAATTTTCTCCTATATTTAAATTTAAATTTAAATTTAAATTTAAATTTATTGGGGGAAGGCCAACCATGGGATGGACATTTCCGAATATGACTCAGAAAAGTTAAACTTAGTACCAGGGGGGCACCCCAGAGAAGCGATGCTATCTCTTGTTGCCAGCGGGAACGCCACTTATGGGGAGGGGGAGGGAACGTGTGAAGGGGCCGTAGCCACTATTGGGCATGTGTGGAGGAAGGGGTCTGATTTGATGAACCAGACTGGGAACCAGGAGGAGACCAGCTGTCAGCGATGCAGTGGGAGATATCCAAACATCCACGCTTGAAAGTGGTCCACCAAATGAGACCAGAATCTGTGGAAAGCTTCTGGGAGGGTGGGGATGGAGCCAGCGATGGCATCCAAGACAATCGTGTGGATAGTCCACATGGCGATTGCAACCACCAGAGCACGGAGGGAGGGTGGAGGGGGGAGGCCATTGATGAAGCAAACATATCTCTTGACAGACTGAAGGGATGCGTTTGATCCTGGCCTAGCAGACGTTGGACTTCGCGCCATATCACTTTAGAGGTGGGGCACTTCTCCAGGCGGTGGAACAGCGTTCCATACTGGCCACACACGACACAGGATGAGTGTAAAGTGTTAGAGCGCTCAGCTGTACGATACACCCGTCTCAGGCAGCGCCACACATGGGAGCAGACTTGAGGCTGCAACAGAGGATGGTGTGCGTATTTCCAGATAGTCTTTTGGGTCTCGGTGGAATAAGGGATGTCCATCATGTCCAGGTAGTCCACCCTGGATAGGACTTGGGGTCGAATGGGGATCACGCCATCATGGATGGGTAGCCCCTGTACCTCTTGTGTGAACTGAGGAGAGGGGCGGCCTCTTCAGGTTGTATGTCCACTGATACGAATTCTCCACTCTGCGCTCCGCATGGAGAGTAGGATTCGTTTGTAGTGGGTTTTAGTCCCATGAGGACCTGTGGCCGATGTGTGTGATGCGAGGTATTTCATCAGGGAGTGGGGGTTTTATGGATTGTTGAGGCCCAAGGCTCAGGAGAAGTTGGAGCGGGCCGCGCGGGACCAGTGTTGGGATGGGAGTGTAGGAGCGGTGATGGCCGCGATCCAGGTGCCCAGGATCTTGGCAGCATGGGCTTTGAAGTCAAGCAGGCCCATGCCACCTTGATGATGAGGGCCAAACATGACCTCTAGACATACTGGTGGAGGGCGGCCTGACCAAAGCCATCCTTGCAGCAAAGCATACAGGGATATGAAGAAGCTTGGGGAGAAGGGGATGGCGTGGGCTCCGAACCAGACTTTGGATAGGAGCATAGAGTTGGCAAGAACAACCCTGCCAGTGAGGGTTGTAGGGTGGGCTCTGAGAGAGGCGATTCGCTTCGTCACGTTGTCCAGTATACGGCACTCCATTACTGCTGACGCATATCCGCCTGCCTCCATCCACACGCCCAGATGGCGCACCAGTCCTATGGTAGGACGTGGCACGAAGGGGAGCACCAGTGGAGCGGTGTGTGTTGAGTTAGTAAGGCGTGGACGTGGGCGAGCAGATGGGCCGGGTTGGGAACTACTTGCTGGGGCCCAGCAGTTCTGAAACTGACCAAGGATGATTTCGGTTTTGGAGGCATTCAGTGCCGCGTTGCTTACCCGGGAATATTCCTGGATTTGGGCTTCAAGCGCGCATGCATCTTTGTTATTAGACACCCCCACCATGCAATCATCTGCAAATGCCATCATCTTGACTGGGGTTTGGCCTGGCACATGGACCCCAGTGAGGTGGGCATTCACATTTCGCAGTAGTGGGTCAAGGCTGAAGTTGTATAAGAGTGGGCTGAGGGGGTCCCCTTGTCGCAGGCCCCTTTGAGGGCGGACTACTTCCGTTAGGAAGCTTGGGCCACGCACTGCCATTGTTGCAGATTCCGTGAGCAGCATCACCCAGTTTATGAAGCGGGGGTAGGCGGAATTGATGGAGGCAGGCCCTAAGGTATTCCCAGTTTACTCTATCATAGGCCTTTTGTTGGTCCAAGAATACAAGTGCCCCAGAGGCTGTGGACTGACACACATTAGCCACAGAGTGCACGTTATCCCAAATCGACATTCTGGGGATGAAACTGAATTGTTCTGGGGAGATGGTGGCAGATGCTACAGTCCCTAAATAGTTAGCCATGATTTTTGTTAAAATTTTGGTGTCTGTATTTGTTAAAGAAATGGGGCGCCAGTTGGCTAAGTCAAGCTTATCCCCTTTCTTGAAGAGTGTGACAGTAAAGGCCTCATGTCCTCCTGGTAGGAGGCACGTTTCCAACAGGCTTTGGTTGAGTGAGGCTAGCAGCAATAGGGATATATACTTAAAATATTTTTTGTAGAACTCATATGGAATGCCATCTGGACCTGGGCATTTTTGGTTTGGCGCACTGCGAATGGCTGTCCATAGTTCATTTAGAGTAATTAAATTCATTATTTCTGGGTATCAGAAAATGGTGCAGATATGAGCTCGGTCGAGAAATTCCGCCATTTTGGCCAGCTGAATTGGTTTGGCTCGGTATAACTTGGAGTATTATCTTTACATTTTGATTGCCACTTCGTCCAGTGTGTCTGCAATGGAATTATCCATCTTCACACCTGTGTGCAGGCCACGCTCTGGCGTGGTGCGAAAATTTTTTTAAAGAAGTCTGTGGTGCACTTGTCGCCTTTAGTGATGTGTGTGGCCCTGTATTGGACACAAACCTGATGTTTGTGTTGCCTTTCAAGTGCGTTGAGGTGGGCGGCTGCCTCCACCCAATTCTGGCCCCATGCAGGGCTGTATCCTGTGGCTGGAATGTTGGACTCCAAGTGTGCCAATTCTGCCAGCGTGCACAATATAACCGCCAATGTGGCTCGTGAGCGTCTGGAGGAGAGATGGTGATAGTGGCAGATGGTGTCCTCTTTGAAAGTTGCCCATGTGGAAATGGGGTCCGCGCAAAATGGTGCAACAAATGATTTTTCCAAAGTTGCCTCTTCCACCCACGTGGAAAATCCTGGCGATGCGAGCTCAGGGGGGCGGATTTCGCACCAATGTGGGGCCTTTGCAACTGTGACGGGTAAGTGGTATGTTAATGAGACCAGTCAGTGGTCGGAGAATTCCATTTTCAGTGTTTTGAAGTGGGAGATGTGGGGTTGGAATTTCGCCGGCGTTAGAATAAGGTCAATGCGGGTCATGGACCTTAATTGGCCGTTGTGGATGTGGGAACATGTCATGTTTTTGAGCAGTGGGGCATGTCGCGGCAGTGCATCCATTAACCCCAGGGTGGCCTTTAGAACGCGTAGTTCTACGTGACCCCTGTGGGGAGTGGGGTGAGGGTGGCCACCAGTCCATTGGTGAGGTTAACCAATAGTTCATGTCGCCAACTAGGAAAGAATTAGGGGTAGCGGGAGGGATTTGACCGATGAGAAAAATTCCTGACGCTCATGTGCACCGTTTGGGGTGTAGATGTTGATGATTGTGTGTACAACATCGGCCCATGAGAAGGTGACAATGAGCACTCAGCCATTTAGGAATTTTTTGAGGATGTGTATTTGAAAAAATTATTTTTCTGAATTAGCACCCCACAGTGCTTTGACCAAAAGGATAGGGATGGTAGGAGCATTATTTTCCAAGCTTCCTCAGAACCTCATGACAGTGGACTCCTGGATGGCCAGGATATCCATGGGTAAATTGTTTTGTAAAAAACTCAGTTTCCTAGCCTTAGATTGGGAGGCCTTAAGTCCAGCGATATTCAGCATCCCTAGAGTGAAGGTTTCCCCCATTGCACCTTAGGTGTGAGGGGGTGGGCCCCCGGGCCCACCAGCCTCTTCTAGGTCCCCACGGGCTTTCACAGCAGCGCGGGTGTTAGCAGCAACGCTATCAGGGTTTTTGTTAATTTTCGCGAAAAGAGTCGCGTTGGCTTTGGCCTTCACTTTTTGTTTTCCCGACGTCAGACGAATTTTTTGCGGTGCAGATAAGTTCAGTGCACCGTCAAGCGGGGCAAAAAAAAATTTTCAGTTGGGATAGGTCCCAAGTCAGTTTTGACCAGAGCTTGGGTGCAGTGATTGGGTGAGATTGAATCTCCCATCAGATCCTCAGACTGAGTGGCCCACTCGGCATGGGCCTCCCAATCTGATTGGGTGATGAATTCCTGAGTTGCTTCTACTGCGAAGGTCTCCATGTCCTCCTGGCGTTGTGAGTGTGGGATGGTGGTGGTGGCCTTGGCCGCTTCCTTGGCCGCGGCCCTATGGGCCTGCTTGGCCTTCTTCTGCTCCTGCAGGGAGATGGTCTTTACCAATAGGTAGCAGCCTTATGCTCCTCACGGAAAAGCCTCCTTGGTGCTTGCGGTTGGTTCATAGTGCGCCTCTCCACTGGCCATGGCCGCTGAGGGGTGCTCTTGGAATGTGACGCCCTCCTTGATGGGGCATGTGTGCGCCTTATGTCCGTACACGTCACAGTGGGTGCAAATGGGGGGCGCGCTGTCCACAGTTACCCAGAATGGGTGGGTGGTATGCCCTGCGATGTCAATAAAGGTGGAGTGCGGGATCTGGGTTAGGTCCTTTGCAATCTCCTCAGCTGGAGTCAGAACTGCGATGGCTTTGCCGGTGCACAGGTGTGGCATCAGCGAGAAATGCTGCATTTTGCAGGAAAGCATGTCACTAGTTTCCACTATAAATT
>JAKSZP010003714.1:0-11810 GCA_022478985.1 Massospora cicadina | reverse complement strand
AGGCCCTGAGGGGATTAACTATGAATTTTTACAGGAAATATTTTTCAATTTATTCAAGGTACGCCGACCAGGGAATGGACAGTACCAAACACAACACTCAAAATGACAAAACAAAACTACTAAATAGGTGGGAAGCAGAAACTGCTAACCCACCATGGCAGAGGGTGAGGAGGGGTCAGGGGGTTGGTTTTTAGAAAGACCCACCTCTATCAAGGGATGTTGGTTACAGTACCAGATCAGAGCAGAGAGCCAGGGCGTTGGGGCATCCGCATAGTGGGGGTTAAGGTCAGCGACGTAGGAGTTTTCCTCTTCTGCATCAAGATTATGATGGGAAAGTGTTTCAACAAAGGCTGCGAGGTGAACTTCAGCTTCTTTGCGGGCTTCAGGAAGTTGGGTGAAAAGGGACATACTGTGGCGGGTGATTTTGGCTGAGGGGTTGAATGAAGCAATTGTTGCAACATTCATAATAGCAACTTCAGCATCATCGAATAGTTGCAAGATGTCACTGCAGGGAGATTCAGGGAAGTCGAGGGGGAAGAAGAGGGTGGGCAGGACATGCTGGAGCTGAGCCACTGACTGGGCCACCGCGGTGCGTAGTTTTGGGCAATGAGGAGAGGCCACCGCAGCTAAGGCGAGCTGGTGATCACTTTGGAAGGGGGCTGTATTGGGCAGAGGAGCGAAATGGTGAGGGGTAGGGGTTTCATCAAAGTCAGGAAGGAAAAATTCTGCCCGACCATAATCGCCTTGGCAGAGAGGTTGACCTGTATGCTTACTAATGAGGACATTACCTGATTCGTCAGTTTCAGCCAATAAATCCCATGGATTTTGGTTCACTGAAATAGTGGCGTTCAAATTTGTGTGGGTGGATTGGGCGAATGGGCAGCTGCTTGGGTGCCAATGGTGGTCCAAGCATTGCTCTGATTGGCTAGGGTAGATTTAGGTGGGAGAGTGAGGCTGGAGGTTTTGGAGGGGGGCTGATTTTCTATGTGGGCCCACTGAACGAGATTGGAGGGTGGGAGGGGGCAGCAAAGCGCCCCATACTGAACCTCCAGAAGGAGGCTCAGAAGCCACAGCAGCGGACTTGGCCTGAGGGCACGCTCTTTTTGCATGGTCGAGGCCAAAGCAGAGGGAACAAATCTGCCTACCATTATCGACCTGAGCACAATAGAAATGATCAGGCGCTGCAGCCACACTAGCGCGGGGTTGGATATGTTGGGCTATGGTAGGGTGGTGTGGTATGATGGTGGCTGTTGCCTGAGGAGCAGCAAGGCGCTCTGCACCAGATGGAATGGCAAAGATGAGGTTGGGCTGAGTGCAATAAGCCATGAGCCCCGCGACCAACTGGTCATACAAAACCTGGGGTGGAAGGTGGGATGGGAGATTTGCAAAGGATACCACCAGCGTGGTATCTGAAGGGAGGCGAGTACGGGTTGTGGGAATGGGGTTTTTTTATAAATTGGAGGAGTTTATGCTGCCGCTTCAGCATCCTCCTCAGATCGAAACCCAATGTCAAAGTAGCCCTTAAAAGGGCGGAAGTCTATAAAGCCAGCTGGCGCAAAGGCCGCAGTGGCTAGCTCAATAATTGCCTTATCAGCATATGGGAACAAACGCCCATAGTCCACTCTGAGGCAATAGCAAATGGCAGAGCGAGGGAGGGCGAGAGGATGGGGCGAGAAGGGTGGACGCGCGCCAGGTGGAGCGCTAAGTCCTGTGGGGGACAAAATGGTTGGAAGCAGTGGGCGGGCTGTTTGAGCCCATCTGAACGCGCTTGCCTGTGGGGCGGAAAACGCTAGGTGGGGGTGCACTGCTGCCCCACACTGGGGTGGCAGGCGGCAGAGCCAAGGACATCAAAGAATAGGTTTGGGCAGACGGCTGTGGATAAATAAAACTTTAAATTTAAAATCGCTCAAAAGTGACTTCAGGCGGTAAAAAAAAAGTAGTACAGGAAATATTTTTCAAGCATATTCAACCTAATTTTAGCCTCTATGAATAAATGCATATTGGATACATGCCTACTTCCTGGCGGCCAAGAGGCATATATGGTAACTATGTTTAAAAAGGTTGATAGGCTGGATTTAACAAAATGTCGTTCTATCTCTTTTACTAACTTTAGAACCAGACTTCTTTGTCAAAATTATGACTATGCGCCTTGAGGAAGTTGCCTTTAAAGTTATATCCACTCCACAATTTGGCTCTAAAAAACCAGAAAATCTATATGAGATAACATCCACACAGTAGCAAAAGTCTGACAATCTAGTTCACTGGTGTGCTTGTAATCCTTGATTAACAATTAAAACCTATGACCGTGTTAACTGAACTTACCTTATGGCTTGCTTATATAGGTTCAACTTCTATCTTGATTCAACAATTGGGTAATGTTGCTGTCAGGAAATTTGATATGACTGGATGATAAGCCTAAGATACTGATGGCGTATCATCAATTACATTCTGGAATTAAGTTTAAAGTAGAAAATTATTTAATACAATTTTGAATGAGTCAACGCTTAGTGATCTGACTTCAACCAAAATATGTGAATTCTGCAAGAACCTTCAATCGGTGATACAATTATGATGAAAATTGAAGAAGATGAGTAGCTCAGTGGATGGGCCAAAAAGTGGTCAAAAAGATGAGCATAAGATGCTAAACAAAGAAGAAACACTAGGAGTTGTTTAGTTGGTTGCCGTAGAATGATTTTAAGGCCAAGATTGTGAAGGTTGAAGGGTAAAGGGATTCTGCAAATAATAAGATTATGGTTCTTGGATCTCTCATTTTCTATATTTTTAGTTTATTATATATTTTCCAAAGGATGACAATCATCATATTACTCTCTTGTTTTATCAATGGTTGTTAACTCCTGTGAAATCTTTCAGTGGATTGTATTCCACTACGCTGGATTTTCACCAGCGGTGCTCACTACAGGGGTCCCACTGATTCAACCACCAAATCCTGTTTGTCTCTATTTACCATGACAAATATATCAAAAGCTGACAGTAAAAAGTTTTCATCCAATAAGTCAGCACAGTACACCAAAATTAAAATTGTTCTGGACGCCTTGTGCCAAACCATTGGTGAGCTATTCTTTTAGCCTAAATCCCAGGTGGATCAGATTGCAGCATTGTCTGGGAAACTTTGCAACCTTGACCTTCAGAACAAGTTATTAGAAAACCTTCTCAGCAGCACGGGAAACTGGCTGCAGTGCAGTGAGCGGATATTGTATGATGAACATTCCTAATGTAATTTCTGATGTGGACCCAGAGACCAAAAATGATGACAGTAAAGATCAGGGATGCTGTGATAATGGCGAAGCCGAGATGGTGGCAGAGGAGCTCTTCGCCACCCAAGCAGGCATTGAAAGTCAGTTTCCTATAGTAGTAATTCTGGAAATGATTTCGCCTCCTCAGAGGAGTTCCTCACATGTTTTTAGTGTTGCCAACTGGTATATTAGGCCACACCCATATCTGTGACAAGCCAAGTTCAACTCTTCCTTCTGCATTCTCACCTCGTCATGGGTCAAATTATTCCCAATGAGAAGTTACCCAATTCGCCTTGAGAGCTTGTAGTTTTGAGCGGAATGAGGGTGGATGCGTTGATATATCCCTCATTGAATTGAATGGGTACATGAACGGTTATTCAAAAGCTTTGAATTCTCTGTGGAGAGAGCTTTAGACTGCCATAAGGCAAAGTTATTGATCTACACCTTAGATTTGAGAGCTCAACCAGGTTAAATGCTACTTGAAGAATAGCTCTTTCGTTTACTTGGAAGTTAAGGAGATGATATTTTTGTTTGAGGTACGCTGATTAGGGGACGAAAGGTACCAATTGCAAAGCAAAAAAAAACCCAAAACAAATGAGCAATCAACAAAACAGAATAAAATCTCAACCAGATAGGGAGCGGATGACCACTAACCTACCATGGCAGAGGTAAAGGGAGGGTCAGGAGGCTCAATGGAAGACTCAGCAGCAACATAAGGAAGTGGTACGATTAAATAGGCGAATATATGCTGAGAGTAAGGGCGGTGGGGCATCAGCATGTTGGGGGTCAAGGGCTGCAATGAAGTGATTAAAGACACACTGTCATCCTGGAGGTAAGCCTCTAAATATTATAAGAGATAATGTTCAGTTTGAAGGCGGGCATCTGGGAATAGAGCGAAATTGGCAAAAGATTTCAGAGTGATTTTAGATTTTGGATTAAAGGTTAAAAGAGTAGCAACATATCAGTCAGCATGGTCGATGGTGTAGGCTAACTTGGTGGTTTTCCTGCGCTTCCTCTGGAAAATCAGGGGGAAGTTAGGAATATAAACGCCTATTGATAATTAATAAACAGACTTTGACAGTGCTTTGCGGAGGAGAGGATAATGTGGCAACTCCACCGCTGCTAAGGCAAGCTGATGGTCACTTTGGAAGGGGATGGCATTGGGTTTATAGACATAACTTCTGGGTGGGAGAGGATTGTCAAAATATGAATTTAGAAATTCTGTCAAGTCATAGCCATCTGTGGGGGCTTTCACCTAATTTTTTCTCCCCATCTATGACAATTTTACCTGATTCGTCAACCTCATCCAATAGGGCCCACGGATTTTGGTTAACATGATCAGGCGAGGCTGAATAATGGTGGGTGGCAGTGGCGAATGGGGAGCTGTGTGGGTGCAAACAATGGTCCAATCTTGATTATGATTGGTGGGTTGGAATGCAGGTGAGTGTGGCTGGAGGAATTGGAGGGAGCAGATTTACCGCTCTGGCTCAGCAATTATGGCGTTGGGAGGAAGTGGCAACAAAACACCCCATTCAGATGCCACAGACATGGGTTCAGAAATAGCAAAAGAAGGAACGGCATGGGGCAGGACTTTTTATAGTAGTCTAATCCAAGAACAGAATGGACATATCTGTTGACCTTTGTCAAGACATGCCCAAAAGAAATGCTCTGGTGCTTCAGCAATGCAAGCATGCGAGGGTATTTGTTGGGCAATTGTAGGGTGGTGGTGGAAGATAGTGGCAGTGGCACGAGGGGCCACAAGGCGCTCTGCCCCAGAGGGAACTGTAAAGATGAGGTTGTGTTGAGTGCCATAAGCCAAAAGCCAAAAGCCTCAACATCAACGCATCATACAGAATTTGGGGTGGGAGATCGGAAGGAAGGTTTGCAAATGGCACACCAGGGTGGTATCAGAAGGGAGGCGAGTACAGTTGTAGGAAAGGGGGTGTTTATAGTTTAATGGAGTCATTGCTGCTGCAACGTCCTCCTCCGTTTGAAAACCAAAATTAAAATAGCTTTTAAAAGGGCAGAAATCAATAAAGCCAGCCGGTGCAAAGGCAGTAGTGGCCAGTTCAATTATTGCTTTGTCAGCATATGGGAATAAGCGCCTGTAGTTGACAGAGACAAAATTTAATGTTGAAGCGAGGAAAAGTGAGAGGATGGGGGAAGTTCAGGTGGATGCACACAAGGTGGAGTGCTAAGTCCTATGAAGGGACAAATCGGCCAGAAGAGTGAGGTGGATATTTGAGCCCATCCAAACGCGCTTCCCCATAGGGTGGAAAACACTAGGGGGATCACCGCTTCCCCACATTGGGTCAGCAGGCAGCGGATCTGAGGACATTAATTGTAAAATTGACGTGGCCAGATGGCAGTAGGTAAGTTTAACTTTCTTGTATAATCACTCAAAAGTGAGATTGAGCAGAAAAAGATTTTAGTTAAGGAGATGGTGCTGCGCTTTTTTTTTGGGGGGGGGAGGTAGAGAAAAATGGCCCCGTGAAATTCCAATTTCTTGACAGTAGGGCTTTACCAGAATGAGACCTTTTTTTTTTAGTACTAGATGGTCCCAACCCAAGGGGGGGGGGGATTCATCGATGTCCAGAATGAGACCTTGACTGAGTTTTCTGATCAATTACTTAAGAAGCACACATCTTTGTTGGGAGGGAACATCATTTGAGGCCGATTTTGGGATTGTAATGACCGTGCAGATAAATTACACTGGGAGCTTTTACCACAATGGCTCCAGTTCTGTAAGGGAATACCTTTTTTAGCACTAGGTGGTCCCAACCTAAAGAAGGGATACACCAATCTCTGTAATGGTATATCCCCTTACAAAGAATGTTTAATTGCCTGCGCCAACTAGCCACCACTATCATACAATTACAAGTCCAATGTATTGGTAAAAGTGATTTAAAATAATGAAATTATTGGCCAAAAGACCCTGGTTGATTCCCGGTGGAACCCCTTAAATTTGGGTAACGCTTCTACTAATAATCAGACAAACAAATTGAGTTCAGGCGTTCAGATTGCACTGAATTGTCGCCAAATTTGGGGAGCTCATTGGAGGCTCCTCCCCCGGCCTCTTCTATCTTAGTACAAGTTACACAGTGGAAACCAGCCCCTCTTATAGGATTGGAGGGGGTCCAATTAAGTGAAATTATTTCCAACCCATTGATTGGGTTAAATTTATAGAAAGAATTACCTAATGAACTATACCTTCCTGCTCCTGACCCTCAATCAGCCATTCCGCCCAAATGAGGCGATTTTTAGAGATCTGATATGTCGACTGCTCATATTACCTAATTTGGTCTTTACTAAGCAATCTGAACTTGGAGCTTCAACGCCTTAAATACTACTATTGTCTTATTAAGAGGGATCTCTTTTTACCCCATTGCTACTTCTAATAAAAATCTATAAAAACCAATTTTTTAGTTTTTATTAATGTTTAGCGATTTTATTATAAGTAGTGCAGAAAACCCATAACTTATATTGTTGGTTTCCAGGTAAAAAAGCACCAGTGAGCTCCTTTGAAAAACCAAAAATCCAACAGTCACGTTTAGTCCATCTAATTCATAGTGGATGTCTTTAATGACTGCCACTGGGGCTCTTTCTTTGAGTGGGCCACAACGATTGACCTATAATCCACTTGCTAACCCTCACCTATTGTATGATATTTTGGGTCACCCTCAGCCATCTTATAATCCTCAACCAAATTATAATCCCTATATTAACCCTCGACTTTAGCCATACAATGATATTTGGAGACAGGGTACCTTAATAGTAACATGATATGCATGCAGTTGTCTCTGTCATATTGCATTAAACTGCCCCGCTAACTGGTAAGTCTACATCATAGAGTCAGACCAGTATGACCAGGGAATTGATTAAGCGAAGTAGAGAGGTACCCTCTACTTCTGCTGGCTTAATTTCAACTGTCCCACCTGAACACATCAAAATTCTTCTTGCTGGATCTTGTAATCCTGTGGACAAGTTGCTCTATCAACAACCTTATGACAACATACACATGCTGAACCATTTGTAAGCCAAAGAGGCTGTGTTTGAGGAGGGCCATCATGAGATTCTGAAACCCTATGCCTGTCAGATTTTAGAGCAAGCCTCTTCTGATGAACTCCAACCTTCCTTTGACGCGCCATCATTGAAAGGGGTGAATGTCACCATCCTGGTAAAAGCAATTTAATAAAGAAACCCAAAGGTTGGAGGGGGCATTATGCTGTTACAAAAGAAAAATAATTTTCTGGGTACTCACATATTAAACACCTAAGGTTCTTCTTATTCAGAGTGCACTTATTGGTATTACTTTTGTGAAACTAATGTGTGTGCAATTAAGGTACTGTCACACTGGTTATCATTGTATAGACCAAGTTGGTGTCTAAGTTAGCACTGAAACTTGAAGTGGAGCATCAGATGGTGTACAAAATTGCTGGGGTGGAATGCACCATTTCAGAAGGAGCAAATAGTGTGCTACCACTGTGATTTGGAGTCATATGCTGTCTCTGCACTGGTAAATTGTGTTGCCAAATCACAACTATGACATGTTGATAGAAGCATATTTCATACGCCATCTTGGTGCAGTGGTTGATATGGCGGAGTAGATGGTCAAGATTATGGGTCAGCAGAATTTGGTTTACTTCAAGCAATTGGAGTGCTGAAGGATTCTATCCATGTGGGGCAAGTTAATCTCGCGTACTGTGATGGAGTAATTCCCATCTGCCATCAGCATCTGAAAAATAGAACTGGGGTCCTCCCTCATAATATATGATTATCAGGGTAACCACTCTGATCCGTGGCCACTGTGACAATCCCCTCTGGCCACCAAGTTATCATGGGGGCAGAGCTTGATATCTAAATAACCAAAGGGCTTCATGGGGAGATCCTGAGCCCCTATAAGTAATCTCACCTTAAACCTTATGTGACCCTGGGCATCATATTAAATAGACATATGGAAGTCAAAGTGCTGGTAGTAAACCTGCAGAAAGGGCCGTTGAAGGTCTGCTGACATAAGGTGGTGATATACTTGCATCTGACTCCTGTCAATGAGATCTCACATGTTCAGAAATTTGGTTCACCGGACGAGTTTGGTCTTCCCACTGGACAACTTCCTAGCGTAATGGGTAGTAGTTCCACAAGAAACTCTTGTGGGATTATCAGAAGAACAGAAGGGCCGACTCCTGGCTTTATTTGAGAAGTATTGGCAGTTTTTGTGGACAATGATCGCTATTTAAAATTCTCTCAAGGAGTCAATCATTTGATAGCCACGGGGTACTACCTTCCTATTCAGTCCTGGAAAATTGCCACTCAAGGGCTGTGGAAGAGGTAGTGTCTGATAAAATGTGGTTGCTGCTGAAGCAGGGTATGCTGGAGCTGTCAAAGAGTCCTTGGGCCTCTCTTTTGTTAATTTTTAATAAAAACGATGTTATTATTTGGGTATTAATTAACTACAGAAAGTTGAACAGCATCACAAAAAAAGATTTGCGCCCGCTGCCTCAAATTAATGTTGTTTTAGATCGTTTTTGTGGAGCTCACTATTTTTTACATGGACCTAACACTGGGTTATTGGCAAATCAAGTTGCCTGTGGTGGAACAAGAAGTGCTCCATGACCACTTTCAAAGGGTTATTCCAGCCCACTCATATGCCGTAAGGGCTATGCAACGCCCCAGCTAAGTTCCAATGGGCCATGGACACTATTCTAGTGGATCTGAAGTTTTCATGCATCCTTGTCTACCTCAATGACATTAAAGTTTTTTTGCAAGCGTTTTCAGAGCAACTGGATTATTTTAAGGATTCCACCAGATTGCCAAGGCCAACATAAAGATTAAACATCGAAAATTCCATCTCTTTAAAGAGCAACTAGAGTACCTTAGGTTTGTGGTGGACTTAAAGGGACTTAGGCTGCAACCAGCTAAGGTAGAAGCCATCATAAAGATGGCAACAAAGACACCAAGCGGGATGTTCAAGTGTTTCTAGGCATAGTCAGATACTACTGACGCTTCAGATCCACTTTTAGTAGTATCAGGGCCCAACTCTTTTAGCTTCTGAAAGAGGAAGCTATGTTTTAATGGACGGAACGTCATCATAGTTCCTTTTACACTATACAGATGGCGTTGGTTAGCGCATTGGAGTTGCAATATCCAAACTTCAAGAAGGAGTTCATTGTCCAGATTTATGCCTCCCTTTCTGCCATCTGGGAGGTACTACTAAACGGGATGATGAGGTGGTGGAGCATCCTGTCACTTATTGCAGCAGAAGTTTAACTGTCATGAGTGGAATACATGGTGACTGAGCAGGAGTGCATAGCTAATATTTACGCTTATAAGCAGTTTTTGGTGTAATTCATGAAGTAAAATTCAAGGTCATGTCTGACCATAATTCCTCACATTAGTTGCAGAATCTCTAGGAGCAGAAGGACGGCTCACCCGATGGGCTCTCAAGCTTCAGGACTATGACTTTGAAATAGTTCACTACCCCAGTGCAAAGAATCAGAATGCCAACTGTCTATCTCAGCTACCAACTATTTTTCATAATGGTGGATCTGGGTGATTTGCTTTATAAAAAATGATCAGAGGTAATTTGCTGATGAACTACCCCAAGCTATTTAGGCTTTGGATGGAATGAGGGATCGTACTTTCTTGAAAAAAAGGTGAGATATACAAGCAGATTGGTAGAGTTACGCTAAACTTCCCAAAACCTTCTTCTCAGCTGACCATTAAGTTAAGCGTTCACTAGTCGGAAGATCATGGGGGGTATAAAAAACGTTGGAGTTCCTGAGACCATGCTATTTTTGAAAACCATGCACTTTGACGTTCTTAGAAAAATCTCCAGTTATCACCAATGCCAAGTAGAAAACCCCTTTTTCATAAGACCTCCTATTGGCTGGTGAAACTCCGGTTTGCTTGGCACATGGTATCCATTGATGTTTTAGGCCCTTGCTGATGGGTGCAAATCACTCAAAGTACATCCTGGCAGTGATAGATCATTTGACAAGGTGGGTAGAGGCGCACGCAATCAGAGGTTTGGTGGCGGTCACCATGGCCAAATTCATATTAGAGTGCATAATTCAACGGCACAGTTGCTCACAGTTCATACTCACTGACAATGGTACCAACTTCATCTCATATATTCTCCCTAAGTTGTATGAATAATGGCCATCCGTGGGGATTTAACAACCCCATACCATCCTGAGTCTAATGTAATGGTCAAGCAGGTGAACGGAACACTGGTGAATAAGATCAGGAAGCTGATGGCAGATAGACTATCAGATTGGAGTACCTTTCTCTCCACCACGATATTCGCTTATAACATTAGTTATCACTCTGCAACTGAAAAAGAGTCCTTTTCAGCTGCTTTATGGAAGGCACCCAGCCCTGCATGCACTACTTTATTCCTGTGTGGATGATACCGGCGGAATAGATCTGCAGTGTTGTTTGATGACTTTGACATCTACATTGTTCAAACTTTATACTGCAGCGTACTCAGCCAGTCTATCTAAGAAAAGCAAAGCTCATGCTTCCAATCAACTATGGTGTATCAGACTTCTGCATTTTGCAATAGGCGAGAGTATCCTGTTCCATGACCAGCATGTATTCAGATGGCGGAATAAGTTAGCTATTAATGGATAGGACCTTTTGAGACAATAGGAAAAATGAGTGCCAATGTCTACACCACCAAAGACCCAACAAGTGGACACATATAAAATAATGCACACTAAGCTTCTTTGGTCATATAACAATTAGAGAAAAGAAAAAATGAATAAAAAAATTAAAATAATAATAACACAAAAATATTGAATAAACAAAAAATTTAAATATTTATAACTACATAGGTTTAATAGGATAAAACTGCATTTTCTAAGTGAAGCAAAAAAATATCCAGCGTTAGGCTGCCTCACAATCGCCTACCACATCTTCTTCTTTTGAGAATATGCACTCTTCCTTTTCTTCCACCGTCTAGTAAGAGGTTTGGACTCTCTGGTTCCTTTGGGGGTTGGTGTGGGAGGAGGCCATGTCACTAAAGGAAGTAGGGAAAAGGATTGGGAAGGTGGCAGGGCGACCAGTTGATTAAAAATGAACGTGCTCCTGAGCCACCAGGAGCAATGCCCGCAATCACATCCACTGGTGATCTCAGGATAACAGTGCATATGTGGCCAATGGGGATATAGATGGAGCGGCCACTGAACGAGGAGTTGGGTTCTGGCTCTAGGGGAAAAGGATTCGCTGAGTACTATAGAATTCACGGGGAAATCTTCCAGGCTGGAATAGGCGTGTGGAAGGGGGTGGATGCAGAATAGGCCACTCAATGGGCCCACACCACCGCCGCCTTGATGGCGCACCATTGCTGAATCCAACTCAGCTGTGGGGGAAAAGAAGATTATGTTCCCAGGGAGTGCCATTATGAGGAGGTACCAGACTGGGACATTGGCGTCCAGTGCTTCAAACGTGACAGAAACCACAGAATGCATGCTGTTCAGCCAGTTGTTTTGAAAGTTCATTCCCAATGAGTGGAAGTAAATTGGATTGTTGGTGAAATACCATGACTAGCTAACA
>JAKSZP010003713.1:0-11863 GCA_022478985.1 Massospora cicadina | reverse complement strand
TTACTTTCCCTTAAAAATTTTTTAATAAAGTATGGAGTTTTAAAAAAAAATTGTGGTGTAGTTGGTTATCACATCTATCTAACACACAGAAGGTCTCCAGTTTGAATCTGGACAAAGGCATATTTCTCAGATTTTTTACATTACAAATATAGAATAAATCACATGACTTTATTCTTTCTAATTAATAAATCTCGCTATAATATTGATCCTTATAGGATCATGAGCAATACTTTTGTTTATTTGAGCTACGGATCATGTTTAACTCCAAGAGTGCCTATTGATATTTCACTTCAAACCTTCTCAATTGGGTTTTCTATATGAAAGCAGCTACAGATCATTAAGGAAAGTTGAGGGGCTTACATAAACCTAATTTTGTGGCCTAGATATAAGCCCCAGTTAATCGTAAAAATCAGATAAATCTTACACATGTTGAGTCATCTGGGATCCCAATTTTAATTAGGGTTAGGTAAATAGTTTTTGAGGGTCCAAGGTAGTTGACCGTTTTTCTGAAACAAGAGGGTGATTGTAATATGAGCCAAACATCCAAAGTGGATTTTAACTTTTTAAATGGAACTGGCCAACTTATACTGTTTAGTGGGGATCGACCAAACCATCCAAAAGAACTGTGAACTTGAGGGTAGAGGGGTCTTGATGGAAGGTTAATATTTTATTCAAAGATGGCGGTAAAACAGTACAAACTATATTTTAAATTTTATTCGAGGTGGGCCGACCTGGGGACGATACCGCACCGATTAAGGGGAAAATCGAATGAATTGGAAAAGAGGATAAAATCCGGAAAACCTCCATGCGTGGCGTATGATAGGCCAGGAACTCCGTGGACCGCCTTTGCTATTCTCTATCTCAGTTCGGGGCATTGGTGCGCAACGCCAACACAGTCATAATCGTCCCCTACCCAAAGTTCCTGTACCGGAATCGAACTCGGGAAGGCAGCGGTAGAGGTCACTACCACTGGGGTATCCTCCCCTAACAGTTCAAACTATAAATATATAAAGTTAGCTGACGTTTAAGCTTGACGATGCTTTTATAACTTTGGCTAATAAAAAAGTCGTTTTGAGGTTAATAAATTTAGTTCAAGTTAATAGGATTAGACTTGATGACATCAACTTCAGAATTTAACCCTTGCGTTTGGTACCCATCATAAGGGTTAAAGTTTGGTGGTGTAGTTGATCTTGTTAAATCAATACTTTCCTTATTATAATCCAAGCGAAAAGTGGTGGAGAAAAATCAGATATCAGATTGATTAGCTGATACTAGATTGGGGTTTAGATTGACAGTTTTTATAAAAAGAGTATGGTTAAGATACTTTCTAGGGTAGTGGGCTGGGCTATAAGGTGTATTTGAAGATGGGCAATTTTGCTTAAGGGGGATATGTTAATATCTTCATGTAGCTTAAATGGAAGTGCAATTTCTGACAGTTTCCATCTTAACAGGGAATTAAAAGTTCATCCCAATTGGCAAATTAAACCTTATGACCAAGTATCCAAAAGTTTGGTTTCTCAAGTTAAACTGAATCTGACGCCAGCAGTTTCTGATCAAGTTTAGATTTTAAATCTAATTAGGGGTTTTGAAGGTGGTTGATATTCTATAGCTAAGCTATGGACAGTTATATATGAATTTCAGTTACAAAAATCAAGAAATTGTGAATGCTTAATAAAACCCTTTTTGAAGTTGGCGCCATCTTCCAACCCGGCTTAGAATTTTGCTCCAAAATACAAATTAAAGCTTATATTGGATTAGGCCCAAGTGTAAACTATAAGCCACTTAAAGTATGCAGTTTAAGTATACATATTATAAATGGCTATTATAAGATGGTTTAAAATATGGCACTGGCTTCAGAGTGGGTTTTATTGCGTATTCATAATTTCTCGATTATTTTATACTTTTTAGAGCCTTTTTTTAATGGAGGTTCTTTTTTCCCAAATTTTTTTATTAATTTTTATAACGTATAAATACCTACATCAAATATAACTAACCATTTATTTTAATTTCATAGTGAACCGAGTTCGATTCCGGTAGATGAACTTTGCGTAGGGGATGACTATGGGTTGGCATTGCGTACCAATGACCCGAACTGAGATAGCGAATAGCAAGGTGGTTCATGGAGTTCCTGGCCTATCAGAACGCCGCGCATGGATGTTTTCCAGGTTTTGTCCTCCATTCCTATTAATTTGATTTCTCCTTAATTGGTACAGTATTATCTCCAGGTTGGCCCACCTCAAATAAAAATTTAAAAATTCAATTTCATACTGAAGGGAGAATGAGTTTTGTCATTATTATAATTTAATAAAGTTATATAAGTCTTTGTGGTAATAGCTTTTTCTCTCTCGCAAATATCACTTTTTATTACAAAAAGTGAATTGAACAAGAATTGAGAGAGCAATCAACTGCCATAATGCACTGCAATTTTATAGAGCAGTGAACAAAGGCTAACCAACCAAGCGTAGGGAAGTCTAGCCACCTGTCTGTGCACAGCACATAGAAATGGATAACTTGCCCACGCCGATAGTGAGTTTTATTAAGAATAATACCAAGGTTGCTGAGATGGATGAACCATCTGCTGACCTTCCCACTGGCCCAAGCCCTGACATGACTAGAAATGGGGCTGAGTATTCCACCATGTACATGCCAAGTAACAAACTGGTGACACAAACAACAATGAAATGAACAAATGCATCAACGGGTCATGGAGCCCTAATGAATAGCGCGAATGATGGAGTTGACTCCCTAATATTGATGCCCACTGACACCCAGATGACAAGTGTAACCTTCTGGGAGTAAGGCCTGATGCCAAGAACAGCAGAGGTGGAAATATTTCCCAGTGAACCTCAACCAGCAGGGGGAACTGGGGCCTCATAGGATGACAAAATTCTTGCCAATAATGCAAAAAACCTGGATGAGGTATTGGTAGGATCCGAAAACTGACTCAGATTCAAATAACAAAAATCAGCAATTCAAACCAATGGAGTCAAGCATTAAAAAGCTTTCTTCCAACATGGAGAAACTTACCAAATCAGCTCAGGGTATTTGGATGAAGAACAAGTTGGATGCCAATCCTGAAACAGCCCAGTTGGGGGGGCGAATGGTCCCCAACCAAAATCAATTTGGTAGCATGAGTAACTCATTGGGCAGAATACCCAATATACAGTCAAGCACAATCCCTAATGAAGGTATTTCAACAGGGGGCCATAGCTTGACAATATATTGACAGCAAATCCTGATTATCCAATCACCAAACCAAGCTGATCCATTGAGGACCAACCAAAGTGGGGGTGACTCTATATCAGGGACCAAATCTGAGGGATTGGACACCCAAGAGGGATCAGCAAAAAAACTTAAAGTATTACTGGAAAGGGCTAAAACACCAACAGCGGTCAAGTTGGTGGCCAGGGCCTGGTAAAGTACACCCAATTCAGTCCAAACATGTTGGCACACCAAGGCATGTCCACTCATGAGGTCAAACAATGGGAGGCCCTCCAGTTCCCATACTCTACGGTGACTCAGTGGGTCTCCAAAGGTATCAAACCAGCCATCATGGCTATGTGGTGAGACCACAAATTTTCCACTGGAGTGGCCAAATTCTGGCTCAACACCCAAATCTTGATTGATATGGTGGTACAATTCAAGGCATCCTGAGTTTGAACCAAAGATGCCCTGGAGTGGATGAAAATCCCCATGGACTACAAGGTGATAGAGGCCACCATCCACAAAGATTTAAAACTGGTGGATGCAAAAGCCTGGATGGAGGCCAGCATTGACCTATTAAATGTGATGGAATACAATAAGACAGGCATTATGGCACGTTACACCCAAGCTGTCAGGAGCTTGGGCCTCAACCCAACAAATTTAGCTAAATATGCTAGACATTTTCCAAATACATCTACAGCCCTCAAATGGGCCAGACACTCCATTCCGGTGGACATGGCACTGGAATGGTACAACACTACCTTCTCCCCAGAGGAAGCACTACCATGGATCAAGGCTGGGTTCAAGGCAACTGAGGCCTTACACTAGTTGTATACCTATATTCCACCTGCCACTGCATCAGACCTGATGAAAGCGGGCTGGACAAAGGAAAAGGCAGTGGAATGGGGACCCTTCCAGAATTATTCACTGAAAGAGGCTATCAACTGGTCCACCAACAAATTTACACCAATGGAGATGAAATACTGGTTCCGAGTGGGGGCCAGTATGGACCTAGTGCGTGAATGGGCAGAACTGGGGGTGACCAAGCTGAAACAAAACCCTCAAAGGCCTCCCATTTCTGATCGCAAAGTGGAAAATCTGGCACAATGCTGCAACACTCACTGAGGCTGCAAACTGGGATGCAGCGGGGTTCACCCCCTAATCAGCCCAATTGTGGATGGAGCATGAGATCTCGCCACAGGCAGCAACAGCAATGAAAGGGGTCATGACCCCAGACTTGGGCTGAGAATGGCTCAAAGCGGGGATCTGCATCAAAACTATCTGGGATTGGAAGCAATCCTTCCTGGAACCAATGATAGCTGCCTCATATGCTGCCAAAGGCTTCACCCCCTCAGAAGCATTTCAATGGTGTGAAGCGGGGGTTCTGGCAGACATGGCATGGGTATTCACAGATGGGGGCTGAAGCAGCATTACTGTAAGGGACTGGTGTCAATGTAGCTCGATTATGCTGGAGGTCCTCCAACAGTACCTCCACCCAATGTGTGGCCCGGAATCCGCTCTCAAATGGTACTGACTGGGGTTCTCACCAGCGGATGCCCAATAGTGGCAGAGCCTGGAGATTGGAGCACAAATGGCTAAAATATCAACCACTGTGGTATCAACAGTTGCCAACTCAAAGTGTTCCTCAGCCAGGGTTTCAGCCTTGACAAATCAGTAAGTTGGATTCTGAAAGGAAAGACCCCCGCTGATGTACCCAAGCCAAGCATGAAATCAAAATCATACAGCACAGCAGCAGCGCATACTGAGGACAACACCAAGAATGGAGCAGGGAGCCACATCAAATACATCCATCAATTGATCAGCGGGGGCTTTAAAGATCGCCAGGCACCAAAATCATACCTTAAAGATGCTATCTGAGTCCACCTACAACTAGTGGAGGAGGAAGGATGGTCCAATTTAATTCTGTCAATTTACCAAAAACTAGATAAAGTCCTAGCTGGAGGGGACTTTGATCATCACTGGGTCCCCAAATGGGGCTATATAGATATAGCAATCCCAGGTGAGTTGGACCACAAGAAGCTCCTTGAAATTGGCATCAAGTATAAGGGGATTTATCTGCAAGTGGAGCTGACCAGATATGCCAACCAAATGGCAAGGTGGGTTACCTTCCAGAACCTCTCCATTGACCGCGAATGGGAGTGGGTGCATGAAGCAATCTGGACCAGGTTGTCATACTATGGGGAAGTATGCAAATTCCACCAAGCTGGTGGAGATTACATCACGAAGTGCCTCCACCCTCGGACAGTGGAAGCGCTGTATGAACCAGCCCTCTGGATGAAACCAAATAAGATTCCTCTACCCAGATTCATCCAACTGCCCAGCCTTGATAGGGTAGTGTATGTCAAACAGGAGGATGCCAAACAAGTGTGCCAGTTCTGCTATCAGACCAGCCACACTATGTTTCAATGCCACCATCATAAAGGTAAAACTACTTGGGAGTATGAATATGACCCCATCAGGGGAATTACCAAGGTGGGCACCAGGACCTTCCTCCGCCTAAAAGCCAGAGAATGGATCCCACAAAACTTAATGGAGGTAGCAGATATAAAACGCCAATGACAATAATTAGATCTGGCACACAGAGAGGCTTGGAAACGGGAATTGGCAAAATGACCTGAAGCAGACAATGAACTGTTTATAAATCTGAACCCCAAATCTTATGCAATGGATGAGGGAATTAGCCCAGGACCAGCAGAGAAATGTTCAATCCAAGTGGAATGGATAGTCCAGGAGGAGGAGAGATGACAGAAGGTGAACTCAAAGAAGTCTTCTAAGCATGGGCAGCCACAGGATTCCAACAAGTCAAAATTGAAGCCTGACAAGATGAAAGGGAGTAAAAATGAATCGGAAGTTATTGGCAAATGAGCCTGAGGCAACCAGAAAAAAATTTGCAGAAAAGTTGAGATTGACAAAATTGGCTGAGCAATTGCTGACTAAAAAATCAAGTTCTGCTGATAAATTGAATGAAGGGGTGCGAATCTGGCTGATGGATGAGGGCAAATCTGCCAGTCCACCCAAAGAAAACAAGGGGCACCCAGACCCAATCATAAAACTATCCCCATTAACCATTGACAGGGAGATGGGGATGGCGACCAAATTCCCAGTGCACAGGATGCCTGGAAACATAATCCCAGTCCCAACCAACTGACCCCAAAAACTGAATATCGCACCCTGCCAACCATTGACACCACCACCAACAACCAACCTGACCTCTGTACATGACTCGAATCACAACCCAGACAACGCTAAAACTCATATCCTTGGGTTGGGCAGCTGGAAATGAGGATGGCGACTACAAATGCTCAGGGGATGGCAAGCATACAAATGAGGAGGAGGAAAATGCACTTAAAAACTAATAATAATATTGACCTAATTTTTATTTCAGAAACACAAGCTGGTAACCAAAAAGAAATGGTGCTAAGCTTAAACTGCAATGCAAAAAACCATCTGTGGTCCCGCCAGATAGGCTACCAAGCCCTATGGATGGACCACATGGCAATAGTCACAATAGACAAGAAAATAGATCTGGAATTTGTGGAAGAAGCTCACGCCAGTAGGATCTTGATAGTGATGGCTACAAACAGAGAAACTGGCAGGAGCATACAGATGGTAGCAGTCTACGCCCCGCTGAAGCTCCACAAAAACTGTATTTTTGGGATTTCTTAGCGGAAGTGCCATCTGAAGTGATGACCATAATAGCAGGCGACCTGAATTGCTGGACAAATGCAAGTCAGGATACTTACCCAATGAGAGAACACTCCAACAGTAAAGCTGACGAGATGCTCAATTAACTAGTTAAATTGGGAATGTGCTTAATGATTGATGAAGAGGATGATGACCCAGCCAATCTAATGCAGTGGACATATGATGCCACTGGATCCACATTGTCAGTATCATGTTTAGACTACATCCTAGTGTCATCAGACCTCAGGCTGATGACGTCCAACAGTGAGGTTAGCATAAATGCCAAAAGTGACCACATAATCCAAGGTGGAGATCGATCTTGATGAACCTCCAAGGAACCGCAAGTGGCAACTTGTACCAGCCACGCTGAGGAACGGGGATTAGCGCCAAATGGTAGATGTGGGACTAAATCAGCTAATAGCACATCTGGACAACCGCCCAGAGATAGACCCATTAGAAAGATGGACCTGGATCAAAACAAAGATGAAACATGATAGTATGAAGTTTAAAAAAGTGACATCCTACAAGTGAACAGCTGCCATGAAGCAACTGAAGTCTAAATTAGAAAGCCTGAGGCTCACCCACTGGGACAGCGAGGACTGGTGAAGCGAGTACCAAACAACGCACAAAAAATATTGGGCTATAATGATGAAACAAGATTCAGAGAGATGGACCAATGCAACTTACTGATATCAGAGCTTAGAGGGGATAATGACCAAAGAGGGCCTTAAACACCTCAAGGAAATCCAAACTAAGGCTAGGGTAAGGGAAGCGGAGACAGCAGATGGGGAAGTTTCAACAGACCCTGAAATGATCAAGCGTGAAGTCAAGATTTTTTATGGCGATCTCTTCCAGCAGCGAGAAATGAGCAAATTGGTGACAAAACCCCTTATTGACCTGGCCAAGCTGTCACTGGGTGGCTGTATGCCAGAAGACGTCACCAAGCTATCCACCAAAATCTCTATCAATGAAGTTTAGAGGGCACTAAAGGTGTCAAGAGAGTATCTGTAACTCTCTCATTCCCAGCAAGGTGATGTGGGATGCAAACCTACATTGCTAGGGAACTGCCCATTAAAAGAATGGAAATACAAGCACCTCAATTAGTGCCAGTACAAAAGGTACCCCAGGTAAGTATATAAATAGCAACATAAAATACCAGGTAAGTAAGAAACAACACCGCTTGAGTGGACCCCAGAGGGGCGTCCATAATCAAGTGTGGCTTGATGTCAGGGGCTTTGGGTGCCTCAATCTGGAGGGGACCTGGGCGGCCCACAGGTGCCCCTGGGATTTTGGTAAATTGCAAGATAAGGTAGTGGCCTACATGGTTAGAGACCTCCCCAAAGAGGTCCACCACCAGGGTTGCCCAAGGAACCATTAGAAAATGTAAAATAACAGGGTGTTTTTTATTAAGCAAGTCGATCAACAAGGAGTGTTGATCACAAAAACATATTTAAAATGAATTGGGGAAATTTGGGTTCTGTGGTAATGCGCCCATGCCTTGACGTTCCAATAAACAGACGCTTTCATCCATTTTGGTAAAATACACCAAAAGTGCCTTCACTCGAGTAATCAATTGAAGCCTTATTTTACCAGAAGTTAAAATATCATAGCTGGAGTGGGACTCGAACTCTTGTTCTCCAACCAAGCTAGTTGAACTATCTTTATTCAAAATGTAAATTGTTTGTTTTAAGGCCTGAGCTGAAATAAGAGGCTGGGCGTTTTGCACACTCTTAGTATCAACCTGAGCTTGCTTGGCTTGCACCCAGCGTTGATCTAAGGTGTGCTTCAAGTCAGAAAGAGCCTGAAGCTTCATCTTCTGGGCCTCCTGTTGCTCAGCCTTGTTCCTAGCATCAGTGCCTACTATCATGTCATCCAACCATAACAAAAGGAGCTGCCAATAATGAAAGCACCAGGCCCCAACAATATATGTGCATAAATATACAGCATATTCTGAGACCGCATTGCACCAGAGCTCAAAGCCCTATTCAACCACTGTTTACAAAATGGCCAACAAATTTCTGGAGGCCAAGAGACCCAAATTATACTTCTGTACAAAAAGGGCCTCAGATGCCAACTTTGGAACTGGTGACTGAATGTGCTATTGAATGCCAATTATAAACTGCTCATGTATATACTATCTAATCAACTGATGGCAACAGCACCGCGCACGCTCCATAATGCCCAGAATGGCTTTGGCAAAGGCTGTAGTATATAGAACAGCATAGGTTCAGTCCAGAGCTTACTCCAGTATATGAGGGATATTGAACAAGGATACCTTATGTTCCTCAACATAGAAAAATTTATGACTGAGTAGTGTGGTCATTCTTACACAAGGCACTGAAGGCAGTCAGTATCCCCAACACATTTTGGGCATGGATAATGATGCTATACTCAGGTCTGGTAATGAAGGTTATGGTCACAGATGGTGCAACCAATGAAATCTCTGTTGGGCAAGGTCTCCACCAAGGAGACCCCATATCACCAATACTCTTCAACTTTGCAGCTAACATTCTACTAGTGGCAGCAGACATGAAGCTTTGGGGTTTAGTTCACCCTAACCAAATGCCACTGAAGATGCTAGTATTTGTGGACAATACAGTTGTAGGAATAAGCTCCTTGACTGACCTCCAGGGAACTGAGGATCTATTAAACCTTTATCAGCTCGCATTGAACGCAAAAATAAATTTGGCAAAAACCTTAGTGATGAGGGTTGGCAACCCAAACTTCAGCCTGCCAACTGACACAATGCCAATTATGAGCTCCCAGAAAGTCTGATACCTCAGGATACTCTTCAATGACAAGGGACCAGCTGTACTGGAGAATAGAACAAGAAGTATTAATAAGCTTATCAATCTGAATGGCATGCTGGAAAAGTGACAGACTATGCCTAGAGGAGAAAGTGCAGGCAATAAACATCTTCATCTTCTCAGAGCTATGGTATGATGCTTATGTGCTGCCGATGAGCCCAAACCTAGAGAAGAAAATCAGGTCAATGCTCCAAACTTTTATGTAGTTTAAGGCAAAGGTGGCACCAATTCCACTGGAAGCCCTGTTGAAACCAAAGAATGAAGGAGGCATGGGCCTACTGGACTTCAAATCTCATGCCCAGTGCATATGGGGGAATTCATTTCTGAAGCTAACACAGATGCACATGCGCTGCCCAACTCTAGCATGGGGTGTGAACTGGGCAAGGGCTCAAGGCCCCTAAGAGCCAGTCTCCCCCTGATTGTTATGCAAATGGATGGTGAACCACCCAAAGATAACCTCATGAAAAGGAGCCCCACACTACTGGTGACTCTGCAATTGGGCCATGCGCCAGGGTGGGTGGTCATTTGAAAAATTGGACCAAGAGGCTGACCAAATTTAAAGGGATATTGAAGCACATAATTCTGCAATAATTACTGCAACAAGCTGAAAGGACTATAACTGAATCGCTGACAAATATGCAACCAAGTTAATCAGAATTAGGCACAAATTGATGCTGATAGAATATAGGGATCTGCTCCCAGAACTGGGGTGCAATCTGCCCACCCATCCATGAATCCTAGATGACTGGGAAACAGAAGGACATGATACCAACTACCTGATGAAGGAGTTGATTTCAGGCCTGAACACCCACTTGGTTACAGCCAAACAGCAGTCAGTAACATGGTGGATCCTTAATCGGGCATTCAAATCAGGCAAGCACAGCAGGCTGGACTACCCACACAAAGAATACCCCATATATGCTGAACTGGAAGCAGACATAGTATATCACTATTATAAATGCATCATGTTCAAAAAATCTGGCCCACAATGTGAACATCCTATCAGGCAATCATTCACCTCCAGGTATACATCCATTGCAGAACCTGTTCTTTACAAAAACCTTGAGAACAGCTCTGATCCAACTACAAGCTTTCATTTACCATTATTATGTATGGGTAATTCACTGTGTGCTCATCACCAAGGTTATGAGCAATGAGCACCCCCATCATAGAGGTTTGGTATTGAAGACCATTTGGATTATCTCTGATCAGCTCCCCCAGATCTCAAAATTCTCACGCATAATCCCCAGGTGTTATAAGGCCACACATTTGGCTTTCCCTGCCAGATTGCTCATTGCATACAATGAAGCTACTAATCATCTAAGATAGTATGGCCTATAAGCCTGCTGCTGCTAGAACTATGGCTAGCAATGGCGATCACCAATCAGCAATGGTCAGAGGTGCTAGAACTCTAGCAGCCTGAATCCCTGGTTTTTTTACCCTTGGCCAAATCACCTGTATTCTGCCCTCCCCTCTTACTTTCTCTTAAATTTATTTAATAAAGTATGGAGTTTAAAAAAATAAAAATAAGTCTTTGTGGTGTAGTTGGTTATCACATCTGTCTAACACACAGAAGGTCTCCAGTTCGAATCTGGACAGAGGCAAACTTTTTTTTACAGTACAAATAGAGAATAAATCACGTGACACTTTATTCATTCCTCTAATTAGTTAACTTTAGGATAATAATGATCCTTGTAGTAACATGAATAGTACTTTTGTTTAACTGAGTACGGATCATGGTTAATTTTTTAAGATTTCCTATTAATCGTTCACTTCAAACCTTCACGATTGGGTTTTCATATGAAGGAGGCTATAAATCATTAAGGAAAGTTGATGGGCTTACATATAGTTTTATGACCTAGATATAAGCGCCAGTTAATCGTAAAAAAATTAGATAAATCTTACACATGTTGAGTCATCTGGGATCCCAATTTCAATTCAAGTTAGGTAAATAGTTTTTGAGGGGTCCAAGTTAGTTGACCGTTTTCCTGAAACAAGAGGGTGATTGTAATATGAGCCAAACATCCAAAGTGGATTTTAACTTTTTAAATGGAACTGGCCAACTTATACCTTTTAGTGGGGATCGACCAAACCATCCAAAATAACTGTGAACTTGAGGTCAGAGGGGTCTTGATGGAAGGGTAATA
>JAKSZP010003712.1:0-11908 GCA_022478985.1 Massospora cicadina | reverse complement strand
AAGAGGGAGATTCAAGGACCAAGACTAAAACTGGTAACATGACACCTGGGGAAATTTGAGGATACCTAGACTCTTGCCAATGGTTTTATATGTCCTGAGAGTTTTAACGACAATTTAATAAATGAGGGAATATGAGGACGATCCCCCTACTGCAATAGAGAACGTCATTATACAAAAAGGGCTATAAAATTTAATTATAATAATAAAAAGGTAATCACTATAGAAACACAAATTAGTTAAACACTACCAAATATTTCTAATTGAAGAAAACCTCCATCGGCAATTCCTTTTTTTCAGTTTATGAAAACCTTACCAACGAAATAATGTCTCGAATTACCTCAAAACCCTCCCTGGTAAACCCTTTGCTACCTCTCTGATCATAACGTGTATTTGTGAATAGATAAATTTGAATGAGTAAATAGCGAAACCCGATTTTAGTATAAATTGATATTCCCCTGTGGCCCCCAACTACACGAGGTCGAGTAATTGGGACCAGATTTGGTAGTTTTTGTATTATATAAATAATATTGTATTACTATTGTACCAAATTTCCTTTCTCTCAAGCTGAGTCCCTCTACAAGGTTTAAGGAAATAAATTTATTTACTATTAATATAATGCAAAGGGATCAAGAATGTAAACTAGGTAAGATGGAGAAAAGAATCGCCTAGGGTAAAAACTCGCCAGAGGAAGGGGGTAGACAAATACGGGTCGTATGACCGACATTTGAGCGATAATTTGGAAACTATCTGATGCTCCACTAATTTTTTTTTCAAAAAAGCCTGATGCCTACCGTTTAATCCGATTAAATTTATCTTTTCAATACTCTTTTCAATAGTTATATAAATCTTATCAAATAATTTAGCAAACCCCGTCGAACCTACGGGCATAAACTAAGAACTAAAAATAAATCAGCATTTTAAAAGATTGTATAGAATACAAAGGAGATTTAAAAGGACGAAAGTATATGATAAGGTGAAAGAACAAGATAGTTGGAAGAGGTTGAGAGTGGACAAAAGAGGGGAAGGGTAGCGGAAGATAATGATGCACATAATATACCAAAGAGGTAAGGATCACATAATATACCAAAGGAATGAGAAAATGTAAGAGGCGTATTATTGGTTATTATACAGCTCACCTAGAGGGTTCTATCGGGACCCCACATGCTAATTTGTTGCTAATTAGGTTTTCTATTTTTCTTCTACCTTAACTTCCTTTTTGTTTTATTTTCCCATCCACCCTTGTCCATTCTAATTTCTGTTTGTATAATGTTTTACGATATACTACTAGTTTTTAAATTTAATTATTGTGGTTGACTCGGAGTTGGGATAAATTCATTATAATAAGGGATTTCTTCTAGTTGTTATTCAATTTTAGGCCGTATAAAACCCTAAGGGTTTGGTATACAAACTAGGGGGATGGAAATGGGGTAAATTTGGCTATAATTACGATAGATGAAGAATATGTTAACAAGGTAATAGGGCGGGGACTCGAGAGTAGAAAACTCGATTATTCGAAGATAGATGGGTTAGGTTAAGAAATAGGTTGGATAAGGGTTGGAATATATGATGGACTAATGGAGAATCCTGGTGACTCCCCAGAGGGTTTGGAGATTGGGGAGCTGAGGATGAAACCTGTGGGTGGTTAACCCAACCTTTACGGGATAATTGGTTTATAACAATCCATATAATGGAGATCCATAAAATATCGATATAGTTAATGGGTAACGGAGGAAGTATACATAGAAAAATATATGGTAGAAGATAGGAGGGAGTAAGAATAGAATAACTAGAAAAGGGTATTTGTAAGCCGAGTAAACAGACCAGATTAATAAAGTGATCAACTGAATAAATCGACTATGAGTCGAAGAGGGTAATAAAAGATGGATAGGGGAGGGGGACAAAGAGGAGAAAGGGTAATACTAAAGACTAGAGGAAGAGGTAGAAAGGAGGAGTAAAAAGGGACAATAAGAATAGGGTATAAATGTAGTAACCCTGTTGATAGGATGAAAGGGGTGGATTTTGAAGGAGTGGATAAGGTTTAGAGATTGTAATCGTAAAATCGACAGACTAGTCGAGATAGTAGCACAAAAGGAATGCTTGTGATTGAGTGGATAAGGGTAGACTTTGGATAAGCTTAGAATAGGGAAAATAAAAAAGAGAAGTAGAAAACTAGGGGGGAGAGGAAAGGGTTGGGAACTAAGAATGAGACTAGGGAGAATAATTAGTATAAGACTAGGGGATAATTTGCATATCATAGTTCTATTGTATGGTTTTACAAGGACAATCAGACTTTGATAAGATTTTATAAAGGATAAAAGGAGGGATATTGGAATGATTCAGGTGGATAAAAGATCATAGATAGGAAAAGACAAACCAGGAATAAGGGGAGGGAGAACGGACCAAGGGGGAGGGGGACAAAGAGGGAATACCAAAGAAAGGGAGGGAGTGGGATGTGGTGGGGATCGTCTCCTCTAACCATATAACAAGGGAAAGAAAAAAGAGGATGTAATAGTTAGAGAAAATATTTGCTGTTGAATAACTACTTGATATATTTATAATCCGAACTCGGATTACTTATTTATAAATCCTCTATTCACTAAGGAATCCCTCCCATTAACCTGTTTAACACAAATCGGCTTGAAGAAAGAATCCCAGTAAATAGATATCAAATAATACGAGAATGGTTTTATAAATAAATATTTGTGATAATAAGCCTTAGAATTAGGGATTAATTATGTACTTAGGATTATTTGCTGTATAAGTTTAAGAAATGGTATAAATCTAACTAGGCCTCCACTATTTATTGGGAGTATTTGTATAAAGTAACCCAGTTACAAATCCAACCTTTCATCTAACAAACCAATTCGATTTTACACAGATAAGTTTAAACTGACAAGAGTCATAAGGTAACCGATAGGTTATTCAGAATAAAGGACTGAATATAAATGATAGGTAATAAATTATGGGGCCATGGTAGGATATAAGATAAATTACCTTACAATAAATACTTTTATATAAAACTTCTAGACTTAGCCTTAGCAATTTTAGTTTATTCTTTATGGCTTTATAGGAAAGTGGTATTTTTTATCTATCTATTAAATTATTTGCACTCTTACCAACCTTACCTATTTCTTATTCAAACGTTACGATCCCCCTCCCCATTCACTATGCCAATTCTATCCAGTCGCCATCATCCTACCCACTGCTCATAGTCCCACCCCGGGTTTTATCCGTCTTACAGACGAACTTCCCCCTACCGATAAACCTACTCTATGCAGGGGCTAGGACAATCAATCCTTCCAATTACTAACGATCATGTTAAAATACTTTATTTATAGAATAATCGTCTTACCCAGTCAATTATTCAAATAATCTGACTCCTCTATTTACTTTACACTAATAAGAAATTAAGTAAACGAGGAATGTTAGAAGGTAGACTACGGTGTAAGAAGTAGTTTGCTGAGGTAGTGAGGTAGGTCAGAAAATAGCTTGTAAATGAATCAGTAGCTGTATAGAAAAAGTAATAAGTATGACTCATGTAAAAAGAAGGGTAGGAAGGATGAAGGGAGTAAGTAGAGCTAATAGGTTGTCTGGCTAGAGAATATGCGTTTAGCGTCTTGCCTTGGGATAGGTATATTCTGACACTCGAATGGTATGGTGACCTGACTAGGTACTAGTTATTGTCTTTACGATCCTATTCCCACTCTATTTGTTATTATTAATCTTTTAAACTTGGTGATATAAACCGGTTTCTACTTTTATCCCACTATTGTCAATATTGTACTATCAATTTTTACTAATAATCTATAACCGATTCACGCTTTAATGATTATTCTAGTCAGTACGTCTTTTCTAATCCATATGGACTTCTTATATCCTATTTATAATTTATGTTACGCCTTAGCTTATTATTATATTTATAATCTTTATACTCACCCATCGTTCTAGTTTTCATTACTATTCTTAGTAGAATTACACATATACAATAAACTTGAGTTTATAAATTAATACAATATAATTGTACTTTTTTAATAGCTTGTTAGGGGAATAAACTGTTTAGATTAACTATAGATTACACTAGTATTCTTTAATAAAAGAAATAGTATGATTGTAATATCTTACAAATATATATTATTATAATTAACTCATATTATTTTATTATTCTTATTCTATTTATAGTAGTAACTATATTGGTTTGAATAATTACAATATTTTTATGATTATCTTTATAGATATGCCAATACTAGACTTATCCCGGTAAACCTATTCATCTTATAATCCAATATATCATGGGTTACCGATTCATCACAGTTATGTCAAGGCCGTAAGTATTCATTTTAGGGATTGGTAGTAAATGAAATTTTTAGGGGGAGAAAAAACAATCACCATATACAGCTTTTTATGTTTATATTGAAATCGGTGCATCTACAGTTATATGGATTTTTTCACGATTTTGTTCCTGTTATGGGTTAAGTTTAAAATACACGTTCCTCTGTTTTATATCTACCCATCTACAGTGGTAGTTGTTTCACCAAGTTTTTGTATCCCTCAAGTATTAGTTGGATTACCTTTCTAAAAAAATGTTAGTATTTAAATAATTTTAGTATCCCTTTTTTATTCTTCAAATGAACTTGAATACTTCACAAAAGCCCTGTGAGTTCCTGTTGAGTGGATTATGATAATTAATCAGTGGTATAATTACCTTACTATTACTTTTCAAACAAATCCTTAGAATACAAAAAGTATCAGTTACAGATCTATCAAACCGACAAGCGGGGATAAACTAATTTACCGAGGTGATACAAATGATTATTGATAATTTAAGGGAGGCTTTGGTAAGATTACACCTTTTTATCTCGTATCTAGCAATTAATTGGTTTATCTCATCACTAAACTATTTAAATTATGCTTTATAAACATTAATAATCCTTAAATAATCGTGGGTTTTATTTATAAGAAAATAGGAAAAAGTTGAGTAAGAGATGGATTATCAATAACCAGTAGCGAATAAGAATAAATAAATGGAGATTGTAAGATGACTAATAAAATACTAAAGAGGGATTCCCTTACACTAATATTTTATATTACCTATGCCCGCTTATTATTCTTTTTATATAAGCTCCTTATACTTTCTCTCTTTTTCCTCTTCCTATACCCCCTTTTTATTCTTTTTTTTGTTCTTTCTATTCCCCTTTTTCTTCTTTTTTTTGTTACTTTTTCCCTTCTTTTATTCCCTCAATCTTTTGTTTCCCGTCCCTAAACCCTCTTTTCCTCCCATGGGTTCTTATATATCCCAGTCAAAATCCTCCCCTCTCTCCCCTTCCTCGTCTTCGTCTTCTTAATACCCCTGGTCCCCCTACCCCTCCCTATAGTCGTTACATTATTCTTTTATTATAGACTCCACTCTTATCAGATTGTTTATCCTTGTTAACCTCCCTTTCGGGTTCTATTAAACCCTAACCTATTATGGTTCTATACCCCTTCCTTTCCTATTTGGTTACATTCTTACAATTGTGGTTATCTCTGGCTTTATTCTATTTACTACCCTTGAATTTTTATAAATTTATTTTAAACTAGATTATAATTAATATCCTCCCAAATATCGTGACTCCATCCCTCAAGAAATGTAATGTACTCGTGTAGGGGGTTGGGTTCCCTTGTACCCCTGAATTTAGAGTAATTCTAGGTGGCTATGGGTAATAATAATGAGTAGGGGAATACCTGTAAGAGACTAGGGTAATTGAATTGAAGAGGTGGCTAATAGAGAAATACCCTCCATATTATAGTATTACTTTCTTCCTTAACTCATTGAGTTATTATTAGTCTACCTTTCCTAGGCTTAGTTGACGAGGTGTTCTATTCTTTTTATCTTTTTCTTTGTATTTGAATTTCGTTGTTTTGTATTTCTGTTTCCCTTCGTACTCCTCTTAGTTTTGAGGTGTAATTATGAATTATTCTTAAGATAAAGAGAAGTGGTGTCTTGGTTATATTCTAACAGTTTAGAATTGTAACTAATAATTTTACTCTACTCGGTTATTAAATAGTTATGAGGCTAATAGAAAATATGGGTAACATATTTATTACACTAAATAGAAAATAGAGTTGGTAAAAATAAAGGCAATAAGCCTGAAGGAAAAGAGAAACAGATTATCGAGATCCCAATAGAGCAAGTTACACCGATAATCCTTGTGTTGAGAATTATTGTAAACAGTAATTGGTAGTAGAGTCTTTCCGTTCACAGGGTTAGTCTTGGCTTAATGCTTTTCTTGGTTTTAACAATGAGACAAGTTCCTATCTTTCTATAAATAATAGAATTACCAATAATTACCACGTTGAGTTTTAGAGTGATCATAATATCTTTGTTGATAAATCCCTACTGAAGGATTCGCTAGGGGGTTGATATCCTCTGGCTAATCATTTTTTATCTAATATTATACTGTAACCCCTACTCTTTATTCTTTGAGTAGACTCATAGGTAGAGGTATTCTTACTGGTAATCCTTTTGTCTCAGAGTGGTTATCATAAACCTACAATTGGAGTTATAAGTATTAAATTTAGTGGGTAAAACTTAAATCATTAGGCTCATTTGATAAAAGAATATAGGAATAGACTGCCATATTACCTCGTATACCTCGTAAAGTAATGTACTCGTCTAGGGAAGGGTCTCTTACTCTTATTTGGCTTATTGTATTTTATTTAGCTTTAGGATAATCGTATTACTTATCACTTCCCTTAGGGTAATTAAACCTTATGACACCTTTGATGATGGTTGTCCTTGGATAGATTCCATACGAAGGTTTTATTACTATGTGTTGGGGAGTAATCCATCGCCTTACAATGTAAAAATAATTAGTCTAGGGAGGAATCCAAGCAATACAAATACGGTTGATAGATTTACGATTAGACATCTGGGGAAGTAGGAATAAGAATAAAAGTAGGATAAGGAAGGAGTAAAAATAATTACTAGTAAGTAAATAAAAGAAATTCAAAGAACCGTACTAATAGGGAATAAATGGGTAACTATCTAAGTGGGTATAGAAAAAATATAAATACATTGAGAAGAATATCTCCAAAGACGAGAATATATAAAAATAACAATTCGCCGAAAGGGGAAACAAAAGGATACAAATGGCCTGGGGTTGACGACTTTGAGAGATGGTAAGATCGAAATATGGGAGTAAATAGGGGAAACGATTTATAAAGGAACAAAAAAGAAAAAGGGAAAAAAGAAAAAGGGTAAAGGGTATCTCATAAAACTTGGGAGATAGTTAGAACTAACAATACCTATCCTTTATAAAATACGGCTAATAATTGTATTGGCTACCCCTAGATCTCTATAGGTTTTACCCCTTCTTTATATCGTGTACGGAATAAGTATTATTTATTACCACTATTGTCTTTAAGTTTTACTATTACCCCTACTTGATATTAATTCTAATTCGCTACCCACTATTCTTTTCCAAACATCAAATAATTGATGAATTAACATTTATCGTGTTTAATTCCAAGACTATTAATTTTATTCGCTATTTTAATATACACCCCAAGAATAGGATTATTTATACTTGGAGACTATATAACTTTTTCATCGGTTATGACGTAATATAACCTAAATCTAGGAAAAACTAACTAAAAAGGAAACCAAGCAATAGATAAACTCTCCTTAACTATAAGGGCATAAATGGAAAACAGTAATAATGTTAACCTACTAAAACTACTTAAATAACCTATTGGATATATAAATTGTAAAGGTAAGGCAATATAAGAAGGGGGAAGACGAGTAAGAATACGACCGTAACAAAAAAGATAATACTACATAAATAAGATTCCGTTAATAAAAAACAGTAATAAGAATAATAGTATAACACTTAACTTAAAGAGCGAAACAATAAGTATACAATAACTTTTAGAAGCCACAGGTTATATAATAATAACCCATAGTTATTAGTTTAGACGGTTAATAACGGATTTTCATATTACCCTTGATGTATTAAATTGTAATATTATATCTATTCTACCCTCAGCTAACTTATAGGACATACTCCCTTATACGTCTATCTATTAGCCGAGTTATTGGTTTTATTTGGAATCTCTAGCCTATTTCGTATTACCACTTTATAGTTAATAGACAGAGTAAGAGTACTGATAGTTGCTGACTATCTTCCACCCAACAGGCAAGCTATCTGTTGTTCATTAATCACGATTATTTACAATTTTATAATTATTATTAGTTACAATACTTTATTTCTCATTAAATTGATTTTTACAAATAAGAATAAGGAATAGTAGTCTGGTAAAACCTTAACAGGTTTATGAAAAGGGTAATGAAGGAGTACGGTATATAATAGGGTATACCACATAGTTTAATTGAGATAGATCAATCCAAGGTAATCCCCTCTACTAGGACAAGTAATTAGGTGGACCAAGTAAGGGGGTACTAAAGAGGATAAATACAATAACAGGTATCACTACATAAATGTTAACTCTAGGGGATTATAGTCAAGGGAATACTAATATCTATTATTAATTACCCGTATACCCCCAACTTCTTTTCTAGTCTCCTTTTACATTCCCTTATTGTTTAGTTTATTCCCTAGTCACGTTACCCCTTGGCTTTATAATGAATTTACCTTTCCATTACCTCAATTTACCCTTTACCATTTTTCAAACTAAAACCTAATGACATTAACTCGTATAACAAATTCGAGACTCAAGGTTTATAACCCCTGATTGTTAGCCTTCAGAATAGACAAAAAGGAAAATCATTTAATAGAATAAACACTAAGGGATAAAGGGTTTATAAAAGTTTATAAATCACTATGTCATGTCCGCTATAGTAAAACTTCCCTATAATCACTATAGAGTAAGATAAAAAATTCAGGTAGTGAAACCCAGCAACTAAAACAATCCCATAATATATGGTAATAAAAGAATAGGGTGGGGAACAAATAAACCACATAAGATTGATCCACCCACGTAAAAAAGGGTAATCCATATGAATAAAGAGGGGTACAAGTTAATACTAGTGGATAAATAATAAAATAGTGGCTAATAACAGTATCTAAGTAATTCCTAGTATCTAGGGTCCTATTGTATTCCATGTAAAGAGTTATTGGTTGTGCTTGTTATTCCTATAGGGTCCCATACTATCTCGTATTTGGTTATTCTAGATTATGCCAACTGTATGTCAGTCTACATCAATTGAGAGGGGAATCGTCAGTGGTTAAATATTATAATAGGTTTGGTGATTGTATACTATAATACCAAATATAGGGGGATTTGTTTATAATATAGGATGTTCAAAAGTATAAACCAAATTGTCTACCCCTTATTTTTTTATTTAGCTAGTTCTCACTCTCATTTTGTCTACCCCTTACCTAGTATTTACCTTTGCCACTGGTTACTTTTATTGGATCCCCCTTCCCTTAGTTTACATAATATATTACTGTTACCCCACCTTTATACATAGGTATCACTATCGGCATAGTTACCGGGAGGGTACTGTATACCCTCTCCTTTATTCATATATTCCCACCTATATAGAAATGGAGAATAAACCCAGCTTACTCATAGTAAGGCTAAACATATACAATAAACCCCTCCCCTATACGACCTTGGTGATCAATCATTTATAAGCATGAGGATATTTGGTAAGAGATTGAATAATCGTAGGTAAATAATAAAAATAAACCAAAAGGGAAAGGGAATACTTATCAAAGGAGGGCTAGAATGGAAGAAACAGTATATATAAGAAAGTGAGGGGAGTTAAGTAAGATAACTGATATTATAAGAGGCTAATAAACTAATGACTCAAGATAACGACTATAAAGATTGCCACTTTGAGACTTAAGTCTCAATACGGGTAGTATTCTCTAATGAGAAAATTTGTCTATAAATAAAATGAGTCAGTAAAAGAAAAGACAAAGAGGGGTAAAAGAAAATACCAAGAAAAAATAACAGGGATAAAGAGTTAATACAAATGAATAAGGGATATACCTGAGAATATAGATAAAAGCCCCGATAATAATTAAGGGCAAAGAAGTTTAATCGAAAGAAAAAGAATTAATAAACCTATAAAGAAAAAAGATAAAAGACAAGAAACTAGGAAAGAGAAAAGGGAACCGGGGATGGGATGAAAAGGACGAGATAGACTAGGGGAATGATAGGGAAGAATAGTAATTCAATTGACTAAGAATAAGAAGTCTCATAGTCAACCCCCTGATTGTGACTCAATCCCGTAACAGGTATAAACCACAAGGTATTTATTGACTAACTATAAGGGAGTATCTTTAACCTACAATTATCTTATTTTTAATAACTTTTATAATAATCAATATTTGAATGATAATGGTAATAGAGAATAGAGGATCAGAATAATAAAAAACGAAGGAGGTAGAAAAATATAAGGAATCCATGTAGGAAAAAGACATCTCATAAATAAAGAGTATTATAAAAGAAAACGAGAAGCTAAAACCTTCAGGATAACTAGCAACACAATGAAGGAGAGAAGTAGCACAGGGCGCGGGGGAAAAATAATATATAAATCAATATTGAGATAATATACCAACTAACAAAAGGAATGGGCTGGTCAAAAAATAGGGGCCACGAATAAAATAGAACAAGAGAACGAAAAAGAGAAGGATCTAATAGTACCAAAAAGAAAATAAATAACAAAGCTAGGGGTAGGAAGAACAATAGAAAAAGATAATAAGAATGAAAAACTAAGAAATAATAAATGAGAAGGTAGGAGTCTACGTCAACAAGCACTAAATAAATACCTGTCCTTACGTCTAAAACTGAGGGTTAGGTTTTACTATGACAACCTAATATAACTCTTCTTTGGCTAAACGTGACTCAACATAAGCTTTTTTCATCTAACTCTAACCGTAATTAGGTTACTCTCTTTTTACAGAGTAATAAGTTTGTATTGGTCCTGATACTGTCTGTCTACTTTGTATTTTAGGTTAAAACTAGCTAGTTAAATCGTACTAACAAACAATTATGTGCTAACTTCGTTATAGCCGTAAACTATAGATGAAATGAATTACCCTAGCCTAGGTTGTAAACTTGATACAAGATTTGCTACTTCAGCTAAATATCTAAACTCATCTTTGCTCTTATAGTGATTTGGTAATCGGCTACAGTAAGTAGTAATAAACTAAGGGGAGGGGCTAGTCATAGTCATGTTCGGCCTTAATTCAAATTTAGATTAATTGGCTCAAACTGTTTTCCAAAAACTCCTAACTACAACAGGTGCTAGGTGCTAAAATCTAAAGATTATTCAGTGGACTACTGAATACTATAATAGATCTATTTGGGTGTGGGCTGTATCACCCAACCAAATATTTTATGGTACTGCAATTATAATAATTCTTGATGGACAAATGAAGCTCCCAGTAATTAGGGATGGGGATTCTAGTAAAACCACACTATTCAGTTATATTTGGTTAATATAGGTTAACTTATAAATAGACCTCTATTTATCTAAAGTCATCACCATATCCTGTATATTACATATCATTGAGGTGGCTGCTATTATATCTACCAATCTTAGATTCACCTCCCTGTTACTTGGTTGATAAATTACTCTTATTCTTTATGAGTAGTTCTATTAAAGATAATAGATCTGTATTTACTCTGATTATGTGTTTATCAGGGTTAGAACAGCAATATTTTCTAATACAAGGATAGTAAAAGATAATTACAAAATAATTAAAGGTAAGACTAAAATATAGACTACAACATTTCATTATAACTTCAAGATAGTGCAAATAGTTAGTCTATCTGTTTACATCTGTAATGAAATAGTACGTAATAAGAAAAAGAATACAGAACATAAGAAAGGATCAGGAAAACTAAGAAAGAAGGATAGGGGGTAGTGGTAGAAAAAGTAAGAGTGAGTATAAAA
>JAKSZP010003711.1:0-11946 GCA_022478985.1 Massospora cicadina | reverse complement strand
AGATGAGTTGTTTTCAGACATTGAAGATGAATTCGGGAAAATTCAGGCTTATATTCTTGTCAAGTGGGGGAAACTGTTAGATTTTGATGGTTGACTTAAAATAAACCCTTTGAGAAACAATCAATGCTGATAGATTACTCCCATTGATGGATCCTTTAATCCTTCCTAATTCATCTGCATAATCTGATAAATAAGATTTACCTCATAACTGCTCTGATTGCATCTGAGATACCCAATTTTGTAGCTAATAATAACTATGATAGAATCATATAATGGCCAGTTATGGGTCCACTTGGCTGCAAGGTGATCCCATGGCATTAACTAAATTGCACCTCCTAAATTAGTGCACTAATCTTAATGCACTAAGGCAGATGTTGGGTTTGATTAATGAAATTGATGTATTAAGCACTTAAACATAGACGTCCTAATTATGGGCGTACTTAGTACTATTGAGAAGCCTGCTGATGTCCCAATTAGGGTTGTGTCATCTTTTATATTCATATATGTTTTATTCCCCATTTATTGTTATTCAAGTTATGATGTAGCTCTAATAGGGAAGATTTTGATGTTGAGTTCAAAACCCAAAATTGTCCCAATTATGTGAGTAAAATTGCCTTCAATTGGGCTGAAAAGATTGTTATTTTTAGTCTATTCATGGGCCAAATTGACTTAGGGATTTTTATAATTACTGCCATGACCAGCAGAGAAATGGCATAATATGATTGAACTCATCTAATAGATGAGTTTGGTCAGGAGATGCTTGAGATATATATAATACTGGCACCTGACCAATTAATAAAAATATCATCATTTACCATCCAAATATTGATCATTAATAACTACTGTTGCTTAGTTTATTAATTATTGTTTCCATCTGTCATCTGTTTGATATTTGTTTCTGTTGCCGTTACATTTATATTAGATAGTTGTGTGTGTATACTTTCCAAAGAGAAGTACATAGTTACCTGCCAAGAAGTAGTCTTAATTATAGAGGAATAATTTCCTTATTTTGTATAAAGACAGAAGGTCACATATTTGTTGGTGCCAGTAGACCTAAGAGCAGTGAGCGTACCAAAGTTACTTGGCTATTATTGAGGATTATTGGAGAATCTACTTTCCACTTACAAGCAGGAGTTTTAATTAAAAAGTGATTTTTTGCCCTCAAATTCATTGTTAAGTCATTTTAGCTTGCACCAATGGCTGAAAACTTAACAAGAATTGCATTTACATTTCTTCTTATAGACGCTTTTTAAAGTAATGTGTCATATTAAATTAAGCTTTATATAATTTGCAAAAGCCAGACTTATAGACAAAGAATTTTTAGGTGAAACTGAATCACTGTTAAGTTTTGTCGAAATTTGCTGTAATAGCGGGCATCTTGTTATTAGAAAAAAAAATTCATAAAAATATTAAAGAACAAATTATATTCTTATTTTAGATTATTAGTATGTAATTATTTTTTTAAATTATGTAATTTATGCCTTTTTGCATTTATTTATTTTATATTGTTTGTAAATTATTTGTGTTTTATTTTATAAATTGCATTTTTTATAATATATTGATTAATTTATAATAAGTGATTGATCTTATAAGACAATTATCTTGTTAATATAACAAAAAATTTATCCAGCAAAAATATTGTTTTATTTTTCTTTCTTCTTGTTCTACTTTTTGAGAAAATTTTATAAAAAAGAGTTTATTTAATCACCACCATCTGTCCTACCCAAGTTTTTTATGACTGAAGATCCACCGCCAGCTGCTCTAATGTGGGGTGGCAGTGCTCCACCACCTAGCATTTTCTGGCTTACAGGCAAATGTGTTTTTATAGGGTTGTTTAGCCCGCTGCTCTTCTTCAGGCCATTTTGTCCCCCATGGGATATAGCGCTCCACCTGGAGTGCATCCACATTTCTCACCCCCATCCTCTCCCCCCACCCTCACTCTAATTTCCAATCTTGCCTATGAGTCAACTATGGACGTTTATTCCTGATGCAATAAGGCAATTATTGAACATGTCACTTCTGCATTTGAACCAGCTGGCTTTATTGATTTCCATCTGTTTAAAGGCTATTTTGATATTGGCTTCCAATCAGAGGAGAATGCTTCAGTAGCGGCCTCTACTACCCTTATTTATAAAAGCACTTCCATACCTACCACCTGAACTCTCCTCCCTTCAGAAACCACAATGGTGGTGTCCTTAGAGTCCTTCCCTTCCCACCTCCCACCCCAAATCTTTCATGAACAGTTGATGATGGGGCTTATGGCTTATGCACTCAATCCAACCTTGTCTTCACTATTTCTCTTGTGCAGAGCGCCATGCTGCACCTCACGCCACTGCCACCATAATACCACACCACCCTGCCATAGCCCAACAAATACCCCCATATTCATATTGCAATGGCAAGTGAGCATTTCTTTTGGGCTGGCGATAATGGTCACCAAATTTGTCTCATTTGTTTTTGACTTGACTATTCAAAAAAACCTGCCCCTGACCACTGACTCTGGTGTGGCTTCTGAGCTATATTTAGCAGATTACAATTGGAGAGTTTTGTTGCCCCATCCCACTTAATGTTATTATTCAATGAGCCAGAGTAGGTAATTGGTCCCCACCAAATCATCTGCTCACATCAAACCACCTAATTTAACCCACACCAATCAGAGTCAGTCCTGGACCACCATTCACAACCAAGCAACCCATTTGACTCCTACCCACCCCAATTCTACATCTACTATTTATGTGAACCAAAATCCATGGGACCTATTGAATGAGATTGATGAATCAGATAATGTTATCAATGATGAGAAATCTGGTGAACCTCTTGGCAAACACAAAAATGGTCAGGCCAAATTTCACAATTCTGATTTTGTTAAAATCCTATCCTCTAAGCAAAACACTCCAAAGCCTAATACCATCCCCTACCAAAGTGACCAACAGCTCACCTTAGCAGTGGTGGCCTCACCCCATTGCCCAGACCTCCACAAAGCAGTGGCCCAATCAGTGGCTCAATTTCACAAAGGGCATAGCATAATCAACTACCACCCTGATTTTCCTGAAGCAGCATGGAGCAAAATTTCCAAATTGTATAATGATGCAGATGATGCTGTCTTGCATGTCGCAAAACTAGCAGATTTTGACCCATCAGCTAAAAACACCCACCAAGTACAACTGATATTCTCCAACTACCCAAAGCCTGCATTCAAATGAACATCATGTTGCAGAATTAGTTGAAGCTGTCTTCCAAGCTGGTCTAAAAAAAGTAACCATTTTTTCACCCACATCCACCCCCACCTTGCTGATGCCCCAACACCATGGCTCTCTGCTTTTTTCCGTTTCTATAATGAGACTGATCCTGTCATGAAGAATATGCCTGTAGAAGAACTGCCAGACCCTATCAACCTCTGCCATTGAGGATTAGCGATATTTCGCTCCCCACTTGGTTGGAGGTTTTGATTTTTTTTATTGTTCTGTTTGGACATTTTGTTTAATTCTTTCAATCATTCAGTATTAATATTGTACTTTCCCTGGTCGGCTTACCTCAAATAAATTCAAAAAAGCATTTTATTAAAAAAAACATAAAAGTGCACAATCTTTCTTTTGCTTTTTTACTTAATTGAAGCCAATATGAATTTTTAAAGAAATACAAACTTAACCACTTGACCAAGATATAACTTACTGATGTTAATGCAATTGGTGACTGCTGCCACACTTTGGGATGATGGCGCACCACCATCTGGTGCCTTTACTTTGCCGCTAAAGTGTGCCTGGGATGTCTCTGCTAGCCCTCCAAACGCTATCAGGCGTTACGTCCCCCCTCAGGACTTGGCACACCACCTCTCAAGCTACCAAGCGGTGCTCTGGACCCTTTTGTTGCTCCCGTGGAGAAATTTGTGGTTCAGCCTCTGGCTCAAATGTGGGAATCCTTTTTTATATGCAAGTGAAAAGATCAAGATGTCCATGGCAGCTTTTAAACCCGCCAGCTATATTGACTTCCACCCCTTTAAGGGGTATTTTGATCTTGGCTTCTGCTCAGAAGTAGATGCAGCGGCAGCAGTCAAACTACAATTGGTTAATAGAAAACCTCATTCCCCACCATTTAAACCCATCTCCTGGATAATGCCACTTTGGTGGTCCAGTTTTCTAGGTTGCCCTCCCATATCTCCCCCAAACGCCACCGCCATTTGCTCATGGAGGGTTTGGCTGTTTACATCTCAGACCCTGTGTTGCAGTTTGTTGATCCAAATGTGGAAGATTGTCTAATAGCGACTCACACCTTTGCAATGATCCACCCAATATATCACAATTCCTATCTCACGTTTCCCCCCTGCACTGTGATCAGATCTAATATGATCATCTATTATGGGTGAACTTCAAAAACAGCCAAGCCATTTGCCCCTTGTGCTTTGAGCTTGAGCACTTGAAAGAGAGTGCCCCACGATTTCCACTTCCATTTCTTCCACCACTCATCCCTTGGTTGCTGGGCAAGCAGCCGTTTTACCCTAGTTTTTAAACGGTAACTGAAACTCCCACCCTCACCCTCAGGTTAATTTGTTACTGCTTCAAAAGTGGCGGCAAACAAAAAACAAAATTAAAAAGAATAATAAAAATTTTGACCAGATTATTTAATCTTGAGTTGATGGCTGAACCAGTTTAAGTTGAGATTCCATAGTCAACAAGATGTAGCCAATCAGCTCCTACCACTGCCCCAGTTCTTTTGGCTGTCCTAGTGCTAGCTGAATACATATATTTGCTGCTCTCAAAATGGATTGATGAAGATGAACAGATGTACCATGTGAAACCAGATTTTGCTTTAGAGGAGTTCTTTATTGACCCTCCCAATTTGCATCCCCACCATTTTCGCCATCAAACCGATTTTCCTATCTATAAAAATATTAATAAAAAGGCATTTGAGGCTGCAGCTGCCCCTTCCAACACCTTACTTCGCCAGAAACTTTCATAGGGCAACGTAGCCCCTTGTTGAGGGTATCTCTATCCCCAATTTTCCACGCGAATTTGAGGAAGGTGCAAAGTATGGAATTAAAGCTTGCTTTTGGTGAGAGTTGTACTTTCATTAATGCAGCAAAAATTCTCTTTGTGACCCCAAATATATAAAACCTGCCAGCGCATCAAGTCATTCACTTGTTTGCCTGCTCTCATCACTCTTTTGTAGCATCATCTTTCTCAATACGTTGAGGCAATGGACACTTCCAGCCTCATCAATGGAGAAATCAACAATTTATACCTCCTTGTGCCGCATGTTGCTGATGCTCCTACCCCAATGTTGTCCACCATGGTCTGCCAGATAAAGTGGGCGCTGGACTTAAGTTCCCCCAAAGCTTCCTCACCTTCTGGTATGGCTTTCTAGGCTGTTAGCCAAGGTGCCATATTAAAATTTTTCTTTTATGATAAGCCCTTTTTTGGCCCATTTGCAAATAAAGATGCGTGGCAGCTCCCCTTTTTGGGTGAGGCACCACTAGTGTTAAAAAGCATAAAAATGCTCATATAATTAAAAGTAAAATTTGAATAAATATGTCACTACTAAATTTAAAATTTAAGAGTAAAATTTTACTTGAGGTGGGTCATTATGGCGACAATACCACACCAACTAAATAAGCTTTGAATTAATGGGAAAGGAGTATTAAACTCAGAAAACCTCAGCACAAGGAGTGTTTAAGCCAGGATCTTCATTGACCGCTTTGCTACTTTCTAACTCAGTTTGGGACATTGGTGCACAACGCTATCATAGTCATAATCATCTCCTATCCAAAGTTCATCTACCAGGATAAGACTCTGAGAGGCCGTGGTCATTGAGCCCATACTCTACCACTGGGTACCATCTCTTGTATGATACATTTTAATAATAAATAAATAAATAAAAAATTTATAAGAAACATCTTAAAATTTACAAAATATATAATAATAAAATTATGATGAGAATGTTAATCAATAATACAATGTGGACATAATATTTTCTGATGTCAAGAACAAATTTAATAATCTTATAACACAATCAGAATAATGAATATAGTTTTGCTTGTATAATTTATATAAGCATTAATTCCACAAATCTTAATGATTAAGCCAGTTAGTCTATTACTGGTAGAATCTTCCAATTACACTGATGAAGCAAGTGTTTAAGATTGGAGAATTTTTACTTAATATTGATACATTGAAGCAAACTTGTAACAATTAAGATTATCTTACTAATTAGATTACAACTTGGGTTCAGAACTTTCAACACTCAAGTTAAATTGTATAAAAATTTTTGGTGCTGGTTGAGTTTGGGCGCTGGTTTGTGCAACTACCAAATTATTGATTAGGCTTCTGTGAGACTAATCAATGGTTTGGATGAGGCCCAAATGGCAACCATAAAACGTCAAGCCTGCCAATTCTTAAGCTCACATTAAATTTTGCCCCTTGAGTTCCCTTCATGAGAAGCAAGGTCAGTTTCCACTCCTTAGATAACTCATTTTAGCGTCCTTTTTATTTGATAATACAAATAATGATTCTGTTTGAGGTTTAGTACCTCGCTTACCTGTCATCTTTTTAGTTCTTTTTTTCAAATTTTACATAATTGGGTTGGCCCAACTACTATTTAACTATGTAACCAACGTTGAGTTGATATATCATGGTGCTGACGTTGCTTAAAAAGTTATTTGCATCTATGGCATCTAGAAACAGGGATATATACAACTGTTACAAATTTGAATTCCACCAAATTTACTAAAATCACTAGCAGCTGGACATAAAAATCAAATTAGAACCTATTACCAATATTTTAAGATGACTCAGGGTTAAAAACATATTGATGCTGTTCTGAAATGGGAGGTTAATAGAGTTAGGCCAAGGCACCAGTGGTCAATCTATAAAGGAATAAGAATTGCGTTGATTGGTATTCAAGGATATAATCAACAGTATAATGCTAAGGCATTGTCTCCATATAAAAACCTAGGCTATGTGCCCTACCAGTTACTAAAATAGAATTAAATTCTTTTATTAAAAATTGGTTGAATATAAAAATAGATATAGTTATAATCTTATAATTGGTAATCCCATTTACAAAATATAACTGTAAATAAGCTCAAGGTCTGAACAGTTGTAGACAGTCAACACCAATAGATATTGTATTAGTTGATTGGTGAAAACATCAGGGCTTGCTCCAGACATAGACCACCTTGAAATATGAATGCTTTTGCCCCTCATACCATTACCTCATTAAAAGCATATTTTATATTATCACTAAACTTTAATACCTTAGTAATCTTTGCCCCAGCTATTGCATTCCCTAATCAGAATTGTATTTTAATCTGGGACCTCGCTTTTGAGAAAATATGAATTCAAAACTGACTTTAAAGAAATACCTTAGACATATTAGGGCAAGCCATACCGATCTTTTGTAACAGGAAAAAATGCGGCCTCACGGCTCCAAAGCAGGGTGTCTTAACATTCTATACAAAGATGTTATTGTACATATTGAGTATAAGCAGCTAAGTGGTTGTAACTAGAAGTTACTAGCTCAGATTTTGGTGTCAAAGGACATTCCTATTTGTGCTAATCATACTCTAACCATTCCAACAGGGCATCACATTACAATGTGAGCTGGAGTGTTTTAACTTTCCTCAGTGCTTATATGGTGAGATCGTCACCCCATTTAATTTCTTCAAGTTATACCCAGACATGGCGCCTGGGTTTCTTCTTCCAGATCCTGAAGAAATTCAGGTACTTTTATTTAATCTGTGACCTATTCTATAAAAGTCAAGTGACACCAGGTAGTCACATTTGTTCATTATTCTTCAATAGGAGAGGTATTAATACCTTGAGTTTAGTGATCTAAAAGAACTTGGGCTGAAGGACGGTGAACGTCAAAATTCTGCTTTCTGAACCCTCAAGAGCGCCTCTCAGGGTTGACAGAGGTTTAAAAAGACTAAGATTTGGCCTCATTTAACAAGCGCTGCAGTATATTTGCAAAAGATGACTATTATTTGGGTGTGCACATGATGTGCTGTACCAGATAGATACTGTTAACCATTCGCTGATTCATATACATACTATTAGGTGTTTTAAAGCAGATGATGAGGTTGCTAACGCTTAAATCAATAATCTAGTACAGCAGTGGATGTTAGTACCCTTTAAAAGTCCCTGGCCCCCAGTTTTAGTTATTAAGAAGAAATATGGTTCAAATCAAGGGTAATGGATTTATCAAAAGCTCATTAATATTTTTAAAAAGGATCAATACCTGCTACCCTGTATTGAAGATGCACTGGATCTCTTGGGCAGCGCTCAATACTTCTCTGCTATAACTTAATCCTTAGATATTAGCAGATTGATTTTTTAAATGAGAAATAGGAGAAGTGCGCTATGATCACTGCTCAGGGTCTATACAGGCCTTTCAGATGCCACAAGAATTGTGCAATGCTACAGCAACCTTCAATGGGCTACGGATAGTATATTGGGGTATATATAAAGTCTCCTGTGTGCTGGTGAATTTTGATGATATTAATGTGTTTCCAGGGCGTTTACGGAGCATCTGTAGCATTTAGAGGAATTCTTCCACCTGTTGGAACACGCCATTTTAAAATAGTACATCATAAGTGCAATATATTCCATAAAAAATTTGAATCTCTAGGGATTATCATTGACAAACAAGGCTTTTAGCCACAACCTGCCAAATTTAGGCTATTGAAATAAAAACCCGTCCAAGCAGCAAGCGGGATATTTTGGTTATTTTTGGGATGATCAGCTATTATCCCTGGTTCATGAAAAACTTAAGTAAGATAGGTGGACGTTAATTTAACTTCTCAGGACAGGAGTTCCATTTGATTGTATAGAATCCTATCAATTTTTTTAATTGAACATAACTTTGCATAGCTTAAGCGCCAATCTAAATGGATCCAAATTAAGATAAACCCTTTGGTTACAAATGGACGCCTCACTTACAACCATAAGGGCGGTGTTATCCCATTTTGATAATGAAGGGGAAGAATACTCCTTCACATACTGCATCCTGACACTGGATATACATGAACAGATCTATACTGTTACCAAGAAATAGTGTCTGTTTTTTAATTTTTTGTTTTTAAAAAAACTTAACTTTTTGAATTTAGTATTTGGAATAAAAGATAAAATGAGCACTTCCAATAAAACATCAACAACGGAACGCCAAGATACATGATAGTCACCCCAGAGGAGCTAAAGCTACCTCCTGTTGTCAGAGGGACCGCCAGTGGAATCAAGAGGAGGAGTGTTAGTGGAGGCCTTAGCCAATAATGAGCACAAATGAAGGAAAGGGATGATATGAGATATCAAACAGGGAAATAGGATGAAACCAACCGGCGTTGATGTGATGTAAAATAGCCAATTAACCAGGCTGGGAAACGATTTATAAGGTGAAAATAGAAGTGACGCACAGCTTCATGGAGGAGGGAATAGAGCCAGAAAGAGCGTCAAATACAATTGTGTATATCTTATACATACCAATAGCCACAATTAAGGAATGGAGAGAAAGGTGAATCTGGGTTGTCATGGAAAAGGTAGAAATGTTTTTAGAGATGCTAAAAGCCTTTGCTTGCTGCTGGCTAAAGAGAAGAATATCATTACGCCAGATCGCCTGTGATGGCGGACAATATTCCAAGTGGTGGATTTAAGACTTGTATTGGCCACGCACAACGCATGAAGACTAAGAGACTTTGGACCTATCAGCAGTGCGGTACACCCTCTTCAGGAATCTTCATACATGAGCGCAAATTCAAGGCGAAATAGAGGATGGTGGGCTTACCTCCAAGTGTCCTTCTGAGTATTCAAATAGTAAGGTATATACATCATTCCAAGATAGTCAATATGGGCAATGGTACTTGGTTTACGGCGTACCAAATTGTGCAAAATGACTTGCCTTGGCTTCTTTTTTGAAAAGGGGGTAGGAAACTCTGGGAGGTGTGGCCACTGATGCTGATCCTCCATTCTGCGCTATGCATAGTCAGGAGAATACGCTTGAAGTGGGCAGGGACACATGAGGGCCCGTGGCAAAGGGGTGAGAGGCTAAATAGATAAGGAGAGATTTATGATGGTTTGGGTTGTGGAGGCAAAGAGCCTGGAAAAATTTGAAGCGTTTCACGTGAGACAAGTGTTGGGTAGGAAGAGTGGGGATGATTAAATGTGCAATCCAAGCTCTATATATTTTAGAGGCATTGTCCACGTATAGATTGGTCCCATAACACCACTATGGCGTGGGCAAACAGGACATCTATATGAACAGGGTAAGGGAGGCCTATCCAAAGCCACCCTTAGTTTAGGGCATATAAAGTATTAAAGAAGTATGTAGAAAAAATCATAGCGTGTGCAGCAAGCCCAAAATTTAAAATGCAGAGAGTTGATAACCACTAATTGGCCCGTAAGGCTAGTTTACTGATTTCTTAAGGAGGCGTTGCTCTGTGTTTTTTCTATTTTGTGGTTCTCCATTACAGAAAAAGTACCCTCCCACATCCAGTCATATCCCAGGTGGCGTACCAGAACTTCTTTGGGCCTGGAAACGAAAGAGGGTATAATAGGGACGGTTTGGGATGATCTCCTGGGCAAGTTAACAAGAGACCGTGACACTGGAATGCGTTGATCCAAAAGGGCAGGGGACCAGCGTGCTTGGTATCTTCCAAGAAGAATGATTTTGGCCTTGTTGGAAATTAGGATGTGTTGTTAACAATGGTGTCCCCCTTAATAGTTGCCTCCAGTTTGCTTGTATCATGTTATTAGAGACCACAAACGCACAAGTATCAACAAACATGAGCATCCTGACTGTGTCTGTCCTTGCAATTGAACACCATTAAGATGTGAATTTACACTGCGGAGGAGTGGGTCAAGGTAAAGTTATATAATGGTGGGATCAAAGGGTCTACTTGACGAAGATCCTTTGTTAAAAAACTGAATCAGTTAAGAAACCTGGGCCACGTGTTGCCATAGTGGCTGATTCAGTAAGCAACATTACCTAACTGATGAACCAGGAGGGGAGATGAGACTTATAAAGCAAGACCTGTGGTATTTTCAGTTGACATGATCATATTCCTTCTGTTAATCTAGGAACACAAGCACCAGTAGCAGGCGATTGAAAGTTGTTGGCTACTGTATGGATATTGTCCTATATTGATCTCTTGGGGATAAAGCCAAATTGTTCAGATGATAAAAATTCAGAGGCAACTTCCTCATGGCGGTTGGTCATGATTTTTGTAGATAATTTTGGTGTCAGTGTTAATGAGAGAGATAGGGCGCCACTTTGCCAAATCCTACTTATCTCCCTTTTTAACAAGTTTACTTTATACGCCTTTTAACCCTAGGAAGGAGGCATGTCTAGAAGATATTTATTTATTTAGGCTAACAGTAGGTTGGATATATTATTAAAGTTTTTTTATAAAATGTAAAAGGTGTTGGGGATTCAACTACAATGACCGGAATTTCTCAAGATTGAGATTTGATATCTCGGTCTAATGAGATTTTAGATCCACGTTGGAGATCTGATTCTAGGATAGACTGAAGATCAACCCTTCGGAGTTATCAACCTTCTCTAAAGGATTATGCTAAGCTAATTGATGAGGTTAAATATCATACAAGAAGGTCAATCTCATCAAATAAGAATCTTATCAGATATGGCCATCACAAGGATGGTATTAATAATCAGCAATATAGGTCATCTAATAGCAAAGATCTTACCTCAGGTTAATTCTGAAAATCCTCACAAATAACTACTAAATCTAACCTTATGAATATCACTCATTTCTAACTAATAAAGTACTTCTGACTTAGTCTCACATAGCTTAATTTTAGTCTATACATACAGAATTCTGTATTTCTTATTATAATCAATTATGCAACGAAACTAATAACTTCGTTGCACTTATGTCAATCTTTGCTAGAGCCATAGAACTAATAATTTCATAGCCTTTGTAGCACCTGCTTATCATAATTT
>JAKSZP010003710.1:0-11985 GCA_022478985.1 Massospora cicadina | reverse complement strand
CCTTTGTCTAATCTTTTTTCACTTTTGTAATCCCACTGGGGTTCTGATTAGCAGTCTTTCGCTCAAAATCTTTCTTTAGGGTCTTTACAACCACCTTGGATATGTGGTATTGGTCTTATCAAAGTTAAAACCGGGGCCGATTCTTCGGTGGTAAAATACGAATCTTTTGCTAACTCTTGCTAAGTGAAGTCTTCTTTTGCTTACTCTCCCTAAGCGTTCTTTTGCTAAACGTTCTTTTCCCTAGGTAATACGATTAAATAGAGATGATACAATGAGACAATTTAAATATGATACAATTAGTTAAAATTGTGTGTGATGCAGCAGAGCCGTGAGCGATAGGCTTCCAAGATAGTGCGAGTCCGATTGCGGACGGGATAAGTAGAATAAATGATGAGATAGGCTTCTACTTGGTTATTATTTTAGTAATTATTAGTTGAGTGATGACGTCAATTATTATAAGATTTAACTCCCAAGCCAATAAGATGGCATATAAATATCTTAATCACGGGGCTGTTATAGAGTTAGTTTGGACTGTTACACCCGCATTTTTTTTAATAGCTATAGCGATGCCTTCGTTCAAACTATTATACCTTATAGATGAGGTTATTAATCCGAGTCTTACCTTACAAGTCATTGGGTCACAATGATTTTGAAGCGTTGCGTATAATGATTATCTTTCTGATTCCGGTTCCATTGAGTTCGATTCCTACATGGTCCCGACTTCAGACTTGGACCACGGTGCTCTTAGATTGTTAGAGGTTGATAATCGAATTGTTCTTCCGGTTGATACTCACGTTAGAATTATTGTCACGAGCAGTGATGTTATTCATAGTTTTGCAGTCCCATCATTAGGGGTTAAAGTTGACTCAATCCCTGGTCGACTTAATCAAGCCTCCTTGTTCATTCAAAGGCCTTCTATTTTATACGGCGTCTGCAGTGAGCTCTGTGGATTGGGTCATCCCGTGATGCCAATTGTCATCGAGGCAGTTTCTTTAGAGGATTATCTTTCCTGAGTCAATTCTCACCTAGCCCAATAAATGATTTTCTTAAGCCTAAACTTCTCCCTCTTTCCCATCTATTCTCCAACTCTATTCTTATACAATCTACATTTCTTTTTATCCCTGTACTGTTCTCTTCCTAGACTAGGGTTGATGTCATTACCTTTTTCTCATCATGGTAGTACCCTCGCTATGTTTTTATTACCTACGGCGACTACCGTTCTTCTGAATAGAACGATTATAAATAATTTGAAAGAGGATAATTTAATAACTAAACCGTATTTAGTTAAACAACTATGGGGAAAGGACGAATAGAGATTTTGCTTTTCTAATCAAAGGGTCGTGCCTATTGATAGGAATAGGAGGGATTGGGTGGGGTGATCGCCTATGGTGGGGGGGGATTACATGATTGATTGGGGGTTGGTGGAGGGATTGGAGCCCGGGCTTCGGGTCTGAAGGATGGACGCTCTAAGAGAGAAAGAAAGGGAAGAGTGCTGACAAGGAGCATGTTAAGGAATGCATTAGAGCAGTTTAAAGTGGACGAACTAATAGGTATAGATTTAAATGGGGCAGGAGTTGGGGTTCGGTTATCATTTACTAATTTAAACCTGTATATTCTGATTAGTTTTGTTCTGATAGGCCTTATCAGACATCTCATTGGTGGGGGACAGCCCCTTATAGGGACTTATCATACGATTATTAAACGATCGATCTATGACACGACCCACAAAATTGTTAAAGATTGTGATATTGATTTTATCTACCTACCTTTTATCTATTTTCTTTTTATCACCCTTTTATCCTGAAATTTAATCGGTATGATCCCATATAATTTTAGTCTTTCTTCTAATTTAATTATCACCCTCAGTCTCAGCGTCTCTATCTTGATTGGTGTCACCCTTATTGGCCTTTCTCGCCATAAATTTGCCTTCTTTTCTCTTCTGGTCCCCGGCGGTACCCCCATTGCCTTGGTCCCATTATTAGTTATTATTGAAACCATCTCTTACTTGGCGAGAGCTGTCAGTTTAGGTGTACGATTGGGGGCGAACAATCTAGCAGGCCATGTCTTAATTAAAATCTTAGCGGGGTTTTTATTTAATTTTATGAAAGCTTCGTCACTAGGTTTTTTTCTTGCTCTTATCCCTATGGCTCTCTTTAGCTTATTAATTGGTTTAGAATTAGGTATTGCTGTTCTACAAGCCATTGTATTCATATTATTGACATCGTCTTACTTAAGGGATGCGATTAGTTTACATTAGCTAATTTCCGTTGGTGGTTGTGGTTGCTAATCTGCGTTGCTCATAAAGAACATGGAGGAAAGCCTGTTTATACCGGGGTCAGGGGACGAAGCCAACCTAGGGTAAGACATAAATGGAGCACAAAACTTTAAGGGTTCCTCTGTCTCGGGCGTGTCTACCTCTGGCGAGTACCTCTCTTCGGGACTCTGTGCCTCTCTTGTCCTCTGTATCGGGCGTGTCTACCTCTGGCTCGGGGGTTTACGGTCGACTGAAATAGGAAACACCGGCACAGAAGAAAAGAAAAACAAGACGATAGAGTAAGCTAGTGGGAATCAGAAAAAGAAGACAGAATACGGGTTAATAGAACAAAAAGAGGAGGAGTAGAGGTCTCCTTCTTCTAATCGGATAGGATTCGGTCGTTTCAGGGCCTAGATGCCAGTTCGAGTCTGGCAGGAGATAGATGTCTCTAGGGAGGGGACGGGGCAATAATTATTATGGTAAGGGGCTATATAATAAAGCATTGGATTGTCTTTTCATCTTTTCATTTCTCTCCCTTTTTATTCCCTTTACTCCTCCACTTTGTTTTCTCTCCCTTCTTCTCTTTAGCAAACTATTCATCCATTTACGTCCTGAATTATCGCCCTATCCCCCAAGTTCCCTATCCATACTCTCCTTTTTCTCTTCTCGTTCTGAGCCCCATTCTCTTTTATCCTTCTTGCTTCATTATAATTATATATTTGTATGATATGATAAAGTCCTTCCCCAAATCTTTATTTGAATTAAGTTTCTTATTTATATTGGTCTACCATCTACCTTGAATTATTTATATTACATCTTTTCAATTTGTTAGTTTTCTCCTTACTCTCACTTTCCTATATAGAAAGGTGACCTATTGTCCTATACCTTATACATGGCTACAATTTATCCTTAGAAAAGGATTTATATTTATGATTTATCTTCCATCTGTTATTTTCTAAACTTAATTAGAACTACTACCTAACTAGTGTTCTATGTAAAATCTTTGGTTCTAAACAAGCCTGTAGACGTAAAGAGAAATAGGGTAGCCTATTTATTCTTCCTCCTCACAGGTATTCTATTTCCTATTTTTTATATCCATTTTAAACCATTTATTATCCTTTCCTTTACTTTACATTCGTCCCAATCCCTATCACCCTCTTATATCCTTTTTCCCTATTGATCTTTTCTCTTCCTACTCTACCCTACTCTTCAAGCGTCAGTCTTCACCCTCTTATAGTCCAAGTTCCCTTCTTCTATCGTCCACCCCTCCCTCTTTCCCATTTCTCCTTCCTTTTTCATTCCTTCATAGGCCAGTCTTGTTGATCGTTTTTGGTCCTTCCTATTCTTAGCCTTCTACCCACTCTCCATCCTTCTTCTCCTCTTTTCTTTTTTCTCCTTTTTTAAACTTCTTTTGTTTTCCTTCTTCTCTATTTAGTTTTCTTATTCCCTTTTTCTTTTTAATAACCTTTTTCTTATTTCTTTTCTATAAAGTTTTTCTTATTACCTTTTAATAACCTTTTACTAATTATTTTTTAATAAGCTTTTTCTTATAACCTTTTACTTATAAAGTTTTTTTAATAAAATCCCCTATCTTTATATAATTATTCAATGTACAGACCCTATACGTGTGTTTATGCCCCCATCCTCCTATTTTCACATTAGGGGCTCTCTACAAAAGGGACTGAATACAACTACAAATTATCCCAATGAATCATGAAGGGACTCCTTAGTTTATGGATAAAGTATATTATCAAAGGATGGTTTTGGAACTATCCAAACATGATTATAGAGGATAGGTTTGTACAATGAGGATGACTTAGACGGGACTTATAGAGGATAAACTGGGGAATAGGTTTATAAGAACTGGGTGTATGTTGTGTGTATAGATCAATTATAGTTTATTATAGATTAGTAGAGGATTACTAAAGGGACGCATATAAATACATGTAAGCAAAACTAGGCATTACCTTACCATAATTATGCCCCAAAGCGTAACGATGTTTATAGAGCTAATATCAAGGATCATAACCGCTCACAAGAATAATCTAAAAGAATCTGCAACATCTATAAGGGGGAGGGTAAAAACAAGGAGTATAAAAAGAGGACGAAAAGAGGAGTATAGGGGGGATAGAAAGTATAGAGGGTAAGGGGAAAGGATAGAGTGACCTGGGCCCTATTCCTACCCCTCTGATATTCAACCCTCCCTTCCTTACTGCTCCTTGTTCTACTTCTAAACCCCCTTCTATTCATCCTGTTGTCAATCTCTTTCCCTTCCCTATTCCTTTTCATTTTTGTCCCCCCACTCTTTGTGAATTATCTTCAACAAAGTTTTACACAATAGAACGACGAATTATTGAATAAGCAGTATGTGCTGTAAGGTTTACTTTCTAGTATTTTGGGGTTAAACAAAATGGGATCCTAAATGGGCCGACCCTGTCAATATAAAGTATAAAAGGGATTTTTTTATTAGAATGAAAGGGTTTAACCCTTAGTTATATTAGGGTTTCACTAAGACCTTTTTATTTTCAAAGTCTTTTTTCTTACTAGTATTATCTATTCGCTCCCCATATTAATCTATTTTCATTTTCGAAATATCCAAATTAGTTAATTATTATTGTCTGGTTATTATTAACTCCCACCAGCCGGCTTTCTAGTTGAAAAAGTCAAATTTATCGAACTTACAATCCCCTACTCGTATATAATCGATACAGTTTATAATACAATTTTCTTCTACTATAACGTGGTATTCATTTTAATTTCTAATAACTAGAAACTATTAAACTTGGTTAAACTTTTACTTGCTAACCCTAATAGCTAAAACTTCTTATAAGCTAAATATAATTTATAAAAGACTAATTTGCAACTAAGCCGACAAACTAAGGTTGATAAAGTTGATAAGACTGTACTACTAATGATGACTTTCAATCCTGTTCCTCTCCTTTTTTCTCCCCTTATATATTACTATCCTACTACCCTTTCCCATCCCCCTTCTCACTTCTTTTACCCTTCCTATTTGGGGTTCCCAACCTCCTTTGTTCTTCTCTACTTCCCTATCCTTCCTATCTTTTTTCTCTTCCCTACTCTTTCCCATTCTATACTCCCTAAGCCCCCTCCACTCTATCCTCCTTTTTTTTTCCCACCCCTCCATCCCTACTACTCTTCCGCTTCATGCCCCTTTTCTCTTTTTACTCCCCCTCCGCCCCCTTTTTGATATCTATCTACTTTTTTCCCCTCTTATACTCTCTTCTTCTCCATGGTCCTTTCACCCTTACATTTTTTTCTTTTTTATCCTACTCTTTTTATTCTCATTCCTTTTCTCAATTTCGTCCCCTATGTCCTTCATATTCTCACACTACCATTTTCATCCTCCTTATTATTCTTTATCCACCTATCAAAGTCTATTTTTATTTTACAGTCAGGCTAGACTATAGACAGATTACCTTATAGGCTAAGGGGATTCTTTATATCCCCAACTATTACTCACTTGGACAAATTACCCCTAATCTTTTTATATTATCATATATAATATTACCATAAACTGTCTTATTCTTTTTATAAAAGACTTCTATTCTTTTTCTACCTACTTACTGTAACCCACTCTTCCCTGATATAACTTTGGTAAGTTATTTTATCTATCTGTCCTTTGATACATCAATTTAAGTGGAGGGTAGAAGAGTATCATAAATTGTTTGGTCATCTAAGTTGGGTTGGTCATACAACCAGTAAGAGGGTACCTACAAAGTAGACAAGAAAGATTGACAAAATAATGAAGGCATATCAAGAAATAATCAAGAATCATAAGACTAGGTTGGTAAAAAAATGTAGTTGGGGAAGAATAAAAGTGGTAAGAAAGAGGAAAGCGACAAGGGACAATAAAAGATAGCAAACTTTCATCAAGAGTAACTTTGAGAACGTCATAATGGGATCCCATGTGGTGAGGGCCATCATTGTCAGCTATAATTTATAATCAGGGAATAAGACTCCTTTGAGTATCACGAAATATAGGAGTCGCTGGGTAAATATAATAATGAATAGACAAGACAAAGTGACTCCAAATCTCCTTATTTCATAACTCGAGTCGTCACTCTAGAAAAGGATTGAATGAGAGTAGGAGAAAAAATAGGAAAAGAAAGAGGTGCCTATGGTAAGGAAAACCTTTAAGGAGAAAGTAGGAGTAAGAATAGGAGATTGAGTATAATCAAATAGAAAGGCTAAGTGGGAAACAATGAAAGATAAGAGGACTCCAAATAGAGAGTGGATGAAGAAAGTTTAAAAAAGAAAGGGTCGTATGGAGTAAGATAGGGATAAGGGATAATGGGTTATAAATCGTAAGATCGAGAAATACAATTTATAAAATCACGACCAATATAGTTGGATGGAACATTGCTATGGCGAGTTAACTAGCCCTAGAAAACTTACTTATAGTAATAATAATCCAGTGGTAAGATTATCACGTAAGAGGATTGTAAATAATCCTTAGTCGTTGTTGGTGGTCTATCGTGTGGAATGGTTTATCTGTTTAAATAATAAAGAGCCGTAAAAGAAGGTACAATAAAAGTGGGTCATATAATATTGGGTAGACTATAACCATCAACTAATTGGTAAATGACTTTAAATCTCCTAAGAGTAAAAATCGTAAGAATAGGTAATGAATAGGTTAGTAATGACAAGAGTGGGAGGATGAACAAAATGGAAAGAGGTAGGAATAGGGTACGACAGATCGAAAGGGGGGAGGGTAGGGAGAAATAGGGGTAGAAAGGGATGGACAAGAACTGGATGAAAGGTAGAAACTTGGATAAGGGGTCTAATATATAAGTGGGTAGGGGTGATGGATCAATCGATACTGACATAGTGGATCCAATTTATGGGTTCTATCGTTGGTGTTACCCTATTATCTAATCTATTATGCCTTTTCATGGTTGTTCCCATTCGTTCCCTTTTCACCAACCCCTCTGATCCCCAATCCCTTTTATTACCCATCTTAACTATTTTCCAATCCCTCTATTAGTTTGTGCATTCTTTTTATTCCCTCCTATACCCCTCCCTTCTTATGAGATCCCCCTCTCGCAGATTTAGAACCCGCCCCTACCCTCAGTTCTTGTTCCTCCTATTATTATTTAGCCTTTACATAGGCTCCCCATTCTTTCCCTTTTCCACCCTGTCAATTCTCGAACCCTTATTTATGAAGGCGTATTCCGATTCTTCCCATTGTTTCAATTAGGGTTAGGACTATTTGCTATTTGAGTTAGATTAAGATAGAAAACTAAGACAATGGACAGGCAAGGATAGTGAGTCGACAGAGGTATAAATTATGGTAAGATCCCACTATTGGTTGTTTCAAATTATCCGATCCTTCACTTATTACCCTTCCCTTTTTTTCTTTTTCCCTTCCTTATCGTCCTTCCCCTTTGGATTCCCTTTATTTTGGTTTTATCCCTTCCTTATTGGTTTCATACTCCTTTCTTTTTTATTCTACTCGTCACCCTTCATCCCATATTCATTATCCCACTTCCCATTCCTCCATTCCTTGGTTGGTTTTATCATCCTCTGACAAGTTATTGATTTACCTTCATTGTATGTCTTTTCCTTCGCTTTGTTATAATTACCTATACGATAATCTAGGTTGGGCATATACAAGACCTAATACTCGCTATGGGAAATTCAGGTATAATCCAAATCCCTACGAGACAAAGGGGAGCACTGACAAAAACGAAATCGGTCTTATCACCCGGCTCAATATAGTTCACAACCTAGGTAAATGATTGTCTTAATCCTTTTTGGATTAATAAGCGGATTTGTAAAATAATTGCCTTTTTATATGCTATGACGAGCCTAATTACCCTACCCTTATGCCCACTTTCAGTTTCGAGATTTATTATTCCAAATATTGGAGATCTTTCAATCCTCCTTTATACTGCATTTTAAGTATAAATCCAATGGATGTAGTATTCAAGACTAATTGTCTAAGGGTTGATCATTGTAAGACAAGTGAGAACAAGAGGGACCGCTTATAGGGTCGATAAAGGAAGTCATAGATACGTCCTAGATAAGGGAGAAGGGGGTGGAGGGATAGGGGATCTAAGAAGGGTATTGGGGATATAAGATGCAATTCAATAGAGGGGAGAAAGTGTAGAACAATATAAGAAAGGAAAATAATATAAAAGATATAGACCAGAGGGACTAAGGAATATAAAAGGGGAAGAGGGAAATCCAAGAGTAAAAAGGACTAATAAGGAGCCATAGGGGGAATAGGAATAGAAGAGAAGAGAGTGGGGAGGGGGAAGGAAAATGTAATAGGTTGGTTAACTAGGAACAAGGTAAATGTATAAGGTTGGTTTAGCGGGTACAAGGTAAATGTATAAGGTTAAATAGGTCAAGGATGGAGGAATATAGGGTAGAGGGAGACCAAAAGGATCACCAATGTATCTGGGGGGAGGGAACAGGAAAGAAGAATAAATTGAGAAATTAGCAAGAAGAAAAAACTAGATTAGGGAGTAGACAAAAAGGAAAAGAGCAGACTATGTAGTAGGGTAATAGGTCGTAAAGGAAGAAAAAGATTAGAAACAAGGGGGACTAAAAGATAAGACAATAATAAAAAGAAAAGGGATAAGAGAAAGAAGGGGGAAGAAGCGTAAAGACAACAGGGGGATAAGTTCATAGAGAACAAACTCCGAGTGTAAGATAGGGGATAAAAGGAAGTTGAAGAAGGGGGGTATGATAGTAAGGAAGAGAAAGAGGAGGGAAGAACAAGGAAACAAAAAAGGAAAATACTAAAAAGGCCTGAAATAAGAAAGACCACCAACATGTTTGGGTGAGGGTGGCTCGAGGGAAGAAGCCAGAGGATGATAGAAACTAGAGAAAAAACGGTATTTGAAAAAAGAGGGGGATAGAGAGAAAAGACAAGAGAAAGAATAATCCTCATCGGTCTCAATTATGTTTTGCCTAATTGTTTATACCCTCCCCCGGTTATTGGTTGGTATCAAGGTTTCTCTAATTACGTTTTCTTATATGGTCTCCCATCTATTCCCTGTTATTTTTGATTTATTCGTTGTATGGGGCTCTTTCTAGTAAGCTTATATAGTTTTACCACATGAGCCCCACCGGACGATATGGTCTTGTACGTGCCCTCCCGTATCGTCTAGTAGCTAAACCTACAAGGCTAAGGAATAGGGTACTTACGTAAAAGGAATCTGGATCGGGTAATAGAATCTTCACTAACTTGGGTAGATATATTATAGCGCGAATACTCTTTTACGGTTAATTTTGTCTTAGTCATTGGAAAACTTTTATTATTTATGATGATCCATATACTAATATTGATTGAAAATCGAGACGAGTCTCGAGTACATCTAATAATCAGGGGATATCGAATGAAAGGTAATTGGGATACTATATTCTATAAGGTGGCTGTGATTCTATTCTTCAAAGGCTAAGTGTGACGAGGTATTTCAATGATCCTTTATTCCCACTAAACCATTTATTATACTAAGTCTTATTGGTTTATTTTTACTCTTAAATTTTACCTCCCATATTATCCCACCTCTTTCTCTTCTTCCCCTCCCTAGATTTTTCTTTACGGCTTTGAGCACCCTTTCATCCCTTGGTTGGTTTTGTCTTAGTCTATCCCTGCCCCCTTTGTCTTGGATTCTTTTTCTTCGAAAATCCATTTAGTCAATCAATTATCTATTTCTCCGTTTTTCTAAATATGATCGGTATAAATAGGGTCTTGTCTTATTTTTTATCCTTTAAGGCTATTTTTTTTATATATTCAAATCTTCTACTACCCCAATCCCTCAGTTCCTGTGGAAAGTTCCCTCTCTCCTTCCTTATTTCTTTTAGTTTATCCTTATTTATTCTATTATATGCATTTTCCCCATTCTACTTTTATATGTCAATCTCCTATTTTCGTTCCCTACCCAATCACGTACCCCTTTTTCATTCTTATACTTTTGGTTTCGATCCCTTTTTCCTCCCTACTCTTTTTTCTTTTTAAACTTCTTAAGTTTTCTTACTTTCCACCTCCCCTGAATTATTTATCTTCTCTAGTCTAGTTTCTATTTATGAACAAAATACAAAGTTTTTCAAATATAGGTTACAACTAGGGGATTCCTAGCTCTTATTATTACATAATCCCTCTAGGATTAAGAGTGTTGTGTTATTGCCCCATTATGCTCTATCAGTAGCTTTACGGCATAGATTATATTGAACAGATTTTTGAATATGATTTATTCCCCTCTTATATTTCTATTATATGGTTTATTATCCCGTTTTCGTCAACTACACCTAGTTGGCTTATAAGTTAAACTTACCCTACTTAGAGCCCAGGATTTGTCTAATTTATGGTTTTATTTAAAAGAATGGTAGGTGTAAAGAAGAGAATTTGCAGTTGGGTGAAAAATACAAAATAAAAAATAAGGGTCTATAATACCTTTATAGGGAAGAGAATAAAATAGAGAAAAGGGATTTAGTAAGAGGCTCCGACTAATTAACTTATAGACATATAGATCCTAGTAAGGGGAATTCTTGCTCACCCTCTATTATCAACTTCTTGGTATTCTTTATTATAAGTTATTTGTGATCTTACCCAATTATGACTCTTCCTACAAGATTATAGTTATCAGAATATTATTATTATATTGTTTTACCACTTACTTACCTAGTCTTTATATTTAAAATTATAGACAATCCTTTTATAGATTAAATTAGAAATAGATCAGTGTTGTGATAGCGACATTCATATCAATCTTAAAGTATTCTTATATTAACTAGTTACAGGTGTTTTATCCCCTACTACCCTTCCTATAAATGGTATCCTTCCTAGGCCCCCTTAATCTCTTACTTGCTATTTATACTCCTATTGTATTATTGTTTCACTTTCTCATTATTAGTACCCTCACTGGATTACCCATTAGTTGGTTATCCTTAATCACTTACAACAGCAGTCTAGAGTTGTTGAATTTATCCAATTATACAGGATTATCTAATTATTTTCTATAAGTGGATTTTATACAAAACCCAATAGGGTGGGTTAAGTAAATGTGTAGTCTAAATGACTTAAAGAGGGGGAAACAATAGACAACGGAGGTAACATTTAATATCACCTTTTTGTGGTATTCTTCTTTATACATATAGACTATCCTATTTCCCACCTACTCCTTTTGTCTTCTACCTTTTGTCCTTTACCCTCCCTCTTTTCCTCTTTCTCTTCATTCTTCTTTCTCATTGTCTTTCCCCTCCCTAATCTCTTATTCTTCTCACTCCTACACATTGTCTGTCATTTATCCCCATCGGTCTATAGTCGCGTCCTTTTTTGTACTCAAGCTTTCTTTTATCTACCTATTTCTCCCCTCAAGTAGAGTTCTATTCAACTCTTGAACCTGAGATTAGTCTTTTTATATTTACGGTAAGATCCCTATTATAGAAACCTCCCACCTATTCTTGTTCCTTCCTCCAACGTCTATCTTGGGTATTCTTCACATTCCTGATTCATTAGGCGGCAATCTATATTTGTAAATGTTTTCTTTATCCATCTAATTTATCTCCTAATCTGATCTTCTGGGTAGACCCCTAATGAGGAATCCAATATGGTTACATTCACGATTACTTTTATAATAGTGCACATTATAGGGATTCATGTATATGTTTAACATCCCTTAACCATTGTATTATACCTGATTAGAAATCCAATCACTCAATAGACTGCAAATAAGAAGATTCTTGTACGATGGACT
>JAKSZP010003709.1:0-12033 GCA_022478985.1 Massospora cicadina | reverse complement strand
ATGCAGTAGCAATTTTATGTTCTTCATATGTGCCATTTTGTTGTACTTTACATTTCTTATCGAGTAATTTAGCTTATTTTGCAATTTAAAATTTATCTTGCAGCTTTTATTAGCTAAAGTTATAATATCTAAATTGGTTTGAGAGTTTGACAAATGACCATTAATTTTTATATATAACTAATTCACAGATAATTTTTGTCTTTTTGAGTTTTTGTGTGCCAGTAGGAGCTCCCAGTGCGGGCAACTTTGCGGTATTAAATCTCGGGATACTGCCCCCGCTGCAATGGGATGCACGAATCAAGGCCTAGTACTAGACCTAACCGCGGGCTCATTTATTTTATTCAAACCGAGCTTAACTTCAACATTTTTTGTCATATGCTAATGTTTTTATATCTTAATTTAAGTTTTGTAAAAAAGAAAATATGTAAATAATCTGTAGAAATTGAGAAAGAATACAGAAACCATTAAATTAAAATATGTTTATAAAAACTTACTAGCTAACTAATATTTTTGATCATTTATTTTAATTTTATTTGAGGTAAGCCGACCAGGGGACAGACATTACCAATACAAAACATAATAAGTGAACCGAAAACACAAACCAAAAGCCCTAAATGTGTGGCGAGACACCAAAACAAAAGGGAAAATAACCTACCAGGTGTAGCAGTAGTGAACTGCTTATCCCACCATGGCGGAGGGGGAGGGGGTCAGGTGGATTATCAATTTCATCTTCACCATTGAAGAGGCAGATCAAAGCTAAGAGCATGGGGGTTGGGGCATCTGCAGGATGTGGGTCAAGGTGAAAAAGATAATTGTTAAGATCTTTGGAGACAATCTGGGCCTGGAGTAAAGCCTTCAGGAGTTCAGCAACATGGAGTTCAGCTTGTATCTGTGCATTGGGAAGTTGGGCAGAATTTGTAATATTAGCTCTGGTGATACATGTGGTGGAGAAAATTCTGCCAGTGCAGCCGCATGCTTGATAGTGGAGGTGGCAGTTTCATGTAATTGTTTGATTTCCCTTTTTGTAACCTCAGGGAAATCAGCAGGGAATTCAGATAAATGTAGCCCTTCTTTAAATTCTGCAACTGAGAGTGCCACAGCTGCTCAGAGATGGTGACTATCAGGAGAGGCCACTGCAACCTCAGCAAGTTGATGGTCACTCAAGAATGGGGTAGCAGTGGGTTTGTGGACATATTTCTTGGGTGGGAATGGGGCATCAAAATCTGAAGGTAGATACAGTTCCAAATTAATTGGAAAGTTGGGAGGTGGGACAATTTCCCCAGATTCAATTATTCCACCCAATAAGTCCCAGGGATTTTGGTTGAGTATGATTGATTTGGAGAGATGTGGCTTTGGTTGGGTAAGTTTTGGGGCAGAAAACCGGTTGGATTGAATTTGGGTCCAAACCTGCTCCCAATTGGGTATATTTTGAGAAATTTGGCTGGCTTAGGTTTTAGGTGCAAATGTTTGCTGATTTTTCAAACAGTCAGCTGGAGGGGGTGTGTAAGCCCCAGGGAACATCCTCTGGGTGTTGATTGGGCCATTTTCCCATTCCCAAGCAAGAAGGTACTGAAGAGGATGGCTGTACCCCTCGTTACTCAGGGAAATCTCGCTCACGTGGTAGATGAGTGCTGGGTAACAGCTCTCCCACTTTGGATCCCACTTCCAGTACCCACACTCACCTCAGCAGAACTGCTATGGGGAATCAGTGAAATCTGCACCAAGATCGCTGAAATAAAATTGATTGGAACTAATTTGAGCGGCAATCAGCGTGATGCTTAGATTTCAAATGGTCAAAAAGGTATGAATACCAATCTATCAGCTGGAATGCCCGATGGTTGCAATTCAGTTAACACAACAGTTGAAAAAATCACCCCCTCCCAAAGTTGTTGGGGATCATTCCTGACGAACAGTTAACAGCATTGGACACCATTGACAAGGGTTTGAAGCTCCCCACTGGAAAATTGGGCATTGCGCCTGATGCAATGCTACTGACCGAGTGAACAGCATAGCGACTGAGCATGGGTGGGTTGGGCGTCCCAAACCTGTTCCCAACCAAATGGGCCCACCCCTCTGTGGGGTGGCCTTGGGGGATTCCTGCTGCTCGTTAGGCTATACGCCGTCACACCAACTGTCAGAAATGCAGTCAAGCCTCAGTTCAGATGTTTGAGGTCAAACCAACAGTAACTTGGCCTGCTGCCAGATTCTTCAATGTCAGTTCCCAGTTAAATTATCTGTTTCCCATTCCCAAACAATTCGCTGGTTAGGTCAAACTTGTGGGACCCAATCCTAGCTTGTTTTCCCTCTAAATTGACTACTATCTAATTAGTCACATCAAACTGAGAAAATTGTTGGTCAATTTTTCTTCCTTAAATTTTCCATTAAAAGCCTTCCCCATAAACTCAGTTTTTATATGTTTATAATTAAACTCCCTTTCCCGCCAGCACTCTCATACCCCTTGGGGTTAACAGCCATATTTGTATGGTATTTTATTTTGGCCTGTATGAAATTCTGGCTCACTGGCAGATATTGGTGAAACTCCTTTCCAGTTTCATATTTGTCATACCAGCAGCAGTGCCTTGGGCATTCTGGTTTGCCTTTTGGATGCTCCAGCACCTTGGCTGGCAGGTCAGTCTAATTATTACTGCTGTTTGCCTGACAGGGTGGGGGCAGCCAAAATCCTCACTCAAATGATGTTTGTGTAGCCTCACGTGTGGGCTTGGCAGTTTCCACATTTTTTGAATTGTGGCGACAGGCCTTTTTGGAGTGGTCCAACTCATGGCAGAGGGGGAAAACTGTGCAGCCGTTGTTGATGTGAGCCCAAAAGAAGTGATCTGGTGCAGATGGGATATAGGCACGTGGTGGGATGTGCTGGGCTATGGTTGGCTGGTGGGGGATAATGGCGGCCATTGCTCGTGGTACTGCTAATTGCTCAGCACCACTTGGGACCTGGAAATGGAGGATGGGGTCTGTACCATATTTGGACAGCCTATCATCAATCCTTCATAGAGTTTTTGAGGGGGAAGGTTTGAAGAAAGGTTTTCAAAGGTCACCACAAATGTGGTATCACTGGGGAGGCTTTTATGGGTGGTGGTAATGGGTGTGTTTTTATATCTAAGGGCGTAGTTGCTGCAACAGCCGCACCCTTTTAGTGGGAGAGCCTATATCAAAATAGCCCTCATAAGGCAGAAGTCAATAAACCCAGCTGGTGCAAACATGGCCGTTGCCAACTCAATTATCGATTTGTTGGCATATGGGAAGAGACGTCCATATTTGATGCATAGGAAAAAGTGAATATTAGATCAGGGTAGGGCTAGGGGGTGGGGGCAGGTTGGGTGGACCCATGTTGATTGTAATAATAAGTCCCTTGGAGGGACAAATTGGCTCAATGCATTAGGTAGGCTGAATGAGCCAGTCTGCATGCATTTGCCTGCTGGGTGGAAAATGCTATCAGGTGGAGCACCGCTGCCCTATACTGGGGCAGCAGGTGGTGGATCCGCAGGCATAAATGGAAAACTGATGCGGTGTAGGTGGCAATGGAAAATTAATGGTTACATTTAATCAAAATTGCTCAAAAGTGATGGTGAGTAGAAACAAAAAATTCATTTTGATCATTTATCATAAGTATTTTATATTTAATTTGTTTGTACTTATTAACAAGAACTTGATATAAAAAAGATAATATGAAATATAGGTATGTCTTTATAATTAAAATTACAAAAGGTAATAATATTTTATATTTGAAATCCAAATTCACTTACTTATTGACTTATCCTTATAAATTTTAACTACAAAAGCTAAAAGAAGATATTTAGTATATAGACTAATTTTAAGCTTTCTTTCATCTTGGCGTTACTTTTTAAGAAAATTTAATGAGAGTAAAGTAAATTAAAATTGATGAGGGGAGGGTACCCCAGTGGTTGAGTATGTACTCACTACCACTGCCTCCCCAATTTTGATCCCAGTAGATGAACTTTGAATAGGGGTTGATTATGACTGTGTTGGCATTGTGCACCAATGCCCCAAACTGAGATAGCAAATAACAAGGCAGTCCATGGAGTTCCTGGCCTATCATACGCCATGCATAGAGGTTTTCTGGGTTTTATCCTTTCCCATTTCTTCAATTCCCCTTAATTGGTGAAGTATTGTCCCCAGGTTGCCCACCTCAAATAAAATTTAAATGTAAAATAAACTTTGACTTTTAACTGCCAATCCCACCCAATGTCATCAGATTCTCCATTGGCTTCTCCAGTGTGGGGCAGCAACAAACTCCCCAGCATTCTCCATCCAATGGGAAAATATGCTCAGACTGGTTTGTCCAGTCCCACCAAAATCTTGGGTCAGTTCAGTCCGCCCAAGGATCTTGACACCCACCTTGCACATACCCAGGTGGTTCCCATTGTTCTCTGGTGCTCCTCTGGAGCAATATGCATTTAAGCCTTTAGGTAAACTATGGGAAGTTATTCCCATATAATGCCAAACAATTAATTGAACTAGCACAGGTGGTAATGGAACCTGCCAGATCTGTTGACTTCTTCCCCAACAAGGAGTATTTTGACCTGAGCTTCATATATGAAGCCAATGCCATGACTGTGGAAACTGTGGCCCTGGTTTTCCAGGGCACCTCTATTTCCACTACTCAGACCTAGCTCCCATCTGATACCACTTTGGTGGTCCAATTGGATGGTTTGCCCACTCACCTTCCCCCCTCCCCGCAGTTCTATATCAGGAGCTGATGGAAGGTTTGGAAGCCTACTGCTCCAACCCTAACCTTTGTTTGTGATCCTAAATTGGGCCACATGACTCACTAGGCCTCAGACATTGTTAATGACTAGCCCTAATTTCTATAAATTTGCTTTATTGATTCATCCCTATGCTGTCATCCCCTTTGCACCAACTATCTATTCTGGGCATACGTTGAGGGTGGATAGACTGTCTATCCTGTTTTGAGTTAACCCACTCAAAACACAAATGCCCATCCCTGGCTGCTTCTGTCAGCTCTGCACCCTCATCTGATGGAATCTATTCCACTTCATCCCCACTTTTTTGTGCTATAGAGTACTATCCAATCCCCCTCCTCCAAAGCCTACCATTACAGATAAATCTGCAACAACCAATCAGGCTCCTCCCCACCCAGTACCACAGATGCTGCCACCAATCATGAACAGGTTTGAACAACAGTTTACCCCCATGCTGCTACCAAAGCAAATAATCATCAGACATATGACAATTCCATAATTCAATTAACTAAAACTCATGGGATCTATTGGCTGAAATTGACAAATCAGGCAATTTTATTGAAGAAACTTCTCTACAATTCAAACAGCTTATTAATTCAGAGTAGGTGCCAAGTACCCTCCTCATTTATATGCCCACCAGCAGAATAATGAACCATTCTGCAGTGACTACCAGCTTGCTGTTGAAGCAGCTGCCATACCAGATTGTTGCCCCCTCAACAAAGATGTACCCAAACCTGTGGTTATTCTCACAGGAGGTATTCCCCCTCCTGTTATCCCCCAACCCTCACCTCACAAAGCAAGATTACGATAAGTAAATTACACAAAGCAGCCAATGACGCTATCCAAAATGTGGTAGTGGTAGTATGGAGTCCTAAAGCTAAGGTTCCCACACTAATATTGACACATTTATCAAACTCCCTGGCGCCTGTATTAAATCTGAAAAAGCTTTAGCCAAATACATCAGTGCCATTTTCTAGCTGGCAATTTCTATTAAATACCAATCCTTAGTGATATTGAACCCCATTCTACCAATACCACATTGCCCTTACTTTCCAACTTATCCTGTATACTACTCTGGAATGAGAGAGCTGCCTCTGAGGATGAGCCCCAATCCCCCTTCCCCTTCTGCCATGGTCAGATAGGTAATTTTCCGCTGTCCCACCTGGTTGACTGTTTTTTGTGTCTATCATTTGATCATCTCATTTTGGGCATTTCATTTGATTCTATAAGCTACATTAGGTTTTAGTTTTTTAGTTTTTAATTTTGGTAATCTACATCCCCTGGTCAGCTTACCTCAAATGATCTTAGAATATAGACTAATTTTATATTGAATAATTGCTAAAGAAAATTTAAAGTAATGTTGTATATAAAATAATAGTAAAAGATTTTTATAATGTACTACTATATTTAAAAAATAAGCTATAAAACAACCTTCTTTGAGATGTAAAAAATTTATATAAAAATACTGAATAAACCAGCAAGGATTAACTAACCACAATCTTTAAATGTATTACTCATTTGTTGAGATTTAGTTTAATTTTAGCCTAAATTATATACATTTACTTCAAACTTTCTTAAGCTATATATGTAATTTCCACAAGAAAGAATAATATTATTTTTGTTTTGTGATAAGTAATAAAGGCTAATTTACACATACAAATATACCAACATTAAAACAGACCTTTTGTTCACATAAAGGGTATATATTTTTGATATACATGAAACAGTAAATGCAACTGTTTAATATTTTAGATAATCTAAGTTGTTATCTTATATAAAAATTATCTTTATGGTATATATACTATATTGAAAAAATATACCACTTTTATTAAAAAGACCAAAATTGGAACAAATTAGGTAAAGACTTAAGTTATTATATTGAAAGCATATTTTAGAACTTAATTTAGAAAATAAGGGGTATTACTTTCTAATCCTGGTATTTGGTTAAACTGTGTAAACACAGATTAAAAAATAAACTATAGCTAGTGATATAAGGGTAAAGTTGCATTTAGATATAATCTTTAAGTGACATAATGATAACAATATACCAAGTATATCAGATTTTTTGCAAGCATAAAATACAATGGCATTAGTGAAGGTTGTGGTTGTTAAAAATGGGCTTTAAAAGTATATTTTTCTGATCTGAAAGCTTTAAGATATATTTTGACTATTTTGAGCTTAGACATATTATGTTTTCTTACTATTTTTATTTAATTATATGCTTTCATATTTTTCATCTAAGTAAAGATGTTTAGTATAGTGCTTACAATTTCATCTAAAATTTTCTTAATTGTAGCAAAATCATAATCTTAACCATAGGTTACTTGAAAATATAACTAATAATATTTATTTTTAGATTATTAATAGGATACTGAGGTGCAAAGTATAATTTTAATTTTTTAAAAGTTATTTTATTTAACTGAGGCAAGCTGACCAGGGGACAGACATTACCAAAGCTCAAAGAGCTAAAAAATGAATGAACAGACCTACCTGAACAGAATGATTAACCACCCAAAAGGAGCAGGTGAAACACAACTAAATGAGAATACAACCAACGAGGTGGGACAGTGACGAGTCACTCAGCCCATCATGGTGGAAGGTGAAGGGGGATTAGGTGGCTTATTCTCAGTATTGGATTCCATATCAAAGGCAAGTGTGTGGGCCAAGGTGGAGAGCAATGGAGTGGGGTGATCAGTGACATGGGGAGCGAGTTGGCTGATGGCCAACTGGTTGTCAAAATTACCTGCATCAAAATTGCACCTGGGTATTTGGAAAAGCAGTTTCCGCATGAAGGAAGATGAATGGAAGCTGGGGTAATTAAGCTGCGGTGGCACAGATGGTTTTTGTCTTGGCCTGCAAAGTGATAGCAAATGTCTGGATGGTGGTATTTGCTTGTTTGCAGAGGTTTAGGATGTTATTTCTGCCCTGCAAGGCTATGGTCAGAGCAATAATGGGAGGAGGGAGATCTTTGGAAAATATAGCTACTTACAAGTCAGTTACCTCACAGATATCAGTGTTATCTGGGATTTCAGCTGCAGCAACAGCAAGCTGGTGGTCAGAGTGGAACACAGTGGCGTTTGGTTGGGGGGCATAAAAACGCTGAGGGATCTGAATGGGGTGTTGTACCTGTATAAATTCTTTTATTTGGGTGTTTGAGTCTTCAGTTACATTGCCTATTTATCAATTTTATCCAATGAAGTCCATGGATTCAAGTCATATTGGAAATTGGGGTTGGTAAATTTATGGGCTGTGGCTATTGATTGAGGAATAATGTGGGATCAAACTGTTATCCAAGCTGTCTTCTGATTGGTTAAGGCGCATGTGGCACTGGACTGAGGAGGGGCCTGATTGGCAGCTTTTAAGCGCTGCATAAGCTTCAGGTTTTGGGTGAGAAAGGGGGAAGGATTGTGTCAGATTCTGGTGGTTGACTCAAAAATAAACCTTTGATAACCATCAGATTGAGCCAATTACCCTTTCAACGCTTGAGCTAACGCCTATTGCAATTATACAATTTGGGCCAATTATCTCAATGACAATTAATCAAGTATTTTATCAGGCGCTCAGCCCGAATATGCTCACATATAATTCCCAATTCCAATGCATCAAATCTTGGCAATTAATCCCAATTATCAAAACACAATCAATTTATTTGTATACAAAATAATTTGGGGATGACCCAAAGTTACATTTAAAAGTCCCATGGACAATTAAATGAACAAACAATGTTATCAATTTTCCACCTGAGGGCGAAATTTGTATGTCAATATATGTAATTGGCATGATAGTACTTACGTGGACTGCCCAAAAGGGGTTACTTAGTACTATTGAGGAGAGGCCTGCTGACGTCCCAATTAGGGGTGTGTAATTTTCTTCAACTGAGGCCAAAATTTCACAGAAGGTGCGTTTCGTCAGCAGTATGACAAAACTGAAATCCTGAAGATCTTAGGACGACTTTGCATGCTTTTATCACAATCTTTGCACCTGGAATCCTCCCAATTTCGAGAGTATTTTGCCACCAATGAATCATAGAAAAGGTTTCAGTTATAGGCTGAGCTGAGTGGCAAAATAGCTGTTGAAATTTTGTGCTGGATGTGGGCAGGAGATGCCCTAGAGGTATAAATACTGGCACCTGGCCTAATGACCATTATCAAATAAATAGTTTCTAATAAAAGTAATATTTATCTTATCCTTTTTCTGGTTTTTTATCCTGAATCCCAACCTTGGAGAAGTGTTGACAAACTGGAAGGATCAAATCCTCAGTTTGTATTTATTCCTGCCTCAGAAAGAGTTCCCATTTATGAAGGAAAAATTACGCCCAAAATTGGCCAGAAGAGTCAAGGCAAAACTAAAAGGCCTAGTGAGTTAATAGACGGTCCAAATCATGTAAACTACAGGCACTATCAAGAATCAACCATCAGAACTTCAGCCTGAATAGATGTGCAGGATACTAATTTCCAATCAAGCAATCCTCAGATTCTGACAGATTGTACCCCATACTGGAAAGGTAGTGGGGTGTGTGGCGTATAGGGGGCCAGACAGAGGCAACACAGGTCCGGCAGAGAGAGCAAGATAGGGACATTTATGCTTCAAGTGATCCAAATTGAAGCAGGATGGACAGATAGTCCACCCACCTTTGACATGGGCCCAGAATGGGTGGTCAGGGGCAGAAGAATAATGGCGTGGGGGAATCAACCAAGCAATTTTGTTGTAATTTGGGCTAATTGTGGTGAATGCCTGAGACCCAGCGAGATGAGAAGCCCCATTATGGACCACAAACTGAAGGATGGGGTTGGAGCCATATGCAGACAAACCTTCCATCAGCTCCTGATGGAGCACCGCAGGGGGAAGGTGAGTGGGCAACCCCACAAACTGAACCACCATAGTAGTGTCAGTGGGGAGCTGGGTGCGCACTGTGGGGATAAGGGTGCATAGGAAAACCATGGGAACGGTGGCCGCAGTGGCAGCATCAGCTTTACAAATGAAGCCTAGATCAAAATATCCCTTATAGGGGCGGAAAATTATTTACTCGGCTTGCAGCATCACCACCTGGGCCAGATCAATATTGGCTTTTTATGCTTATGGGTATAATTTCCCATATTTGACCCAAAGGCTGAAACGCATCTGGGATCAGGGGAGAATGAGTGGGCTGTGAGGCACTTCCTGGGCACGTGCCAGGTGGATGGTGAGATCTGTGGGCAGAATGAACCAATCTGATGTATTATTGGGACTGGACAAGCAAGTCTGAACTTGTTTTCTTACCAGACGGAAAATGCTGGATGGGGTTTTGCCACTGCCCCACATGGGAGCATCTGGCGGAAAATCCAAGGTCATCAGGGAGCAAATGGGTGAGGTTGGCTTAGGTTAATTAGGCTCTTTTTTACTTTGTTTTAATAAAATTGCTGGTTTTCTTTCCTGTAACAATAACATTAGTTACTATGATTCAATTCAAACAGCAATTTTTGATAATCAAACAGGAGAGATGGGCGTATTCAACAAGAACAAATTAAACTGGGCGAAATATGTTACAGTCAATGAACAAAATGGTGCGCCAAAGGGCAAGAAACTCCCTGGAGGGGTACTGGGAAACATGGCCGCCAAAAAACTATAAACTGAGGCACTGCTCATGTTTGTGGAGTTGACCATGAAACATAACCAGTACACGGAAATCCAATATAACCAACTCCTTTCAAAGGTAGAGCACGGGATCCAACTCTACCTAGGGTCAAGTTTCCAAATCTGTGGGAGAAAGTGTGCGAGGCACATGCCTCCTCTTCCCCTATGCGGTGTACATTAACTGGAAATGGCCCCATGCGTTTGGGTCAATTTGGGCTTTGAGACTGAAGAAGATGCAGATACCGCAGCAAAAGTATGCATTGAAGCTGTCTTCCCCAAGGGCATATGAATTGTGTGCACTGTGAGCACCAGATGTAACAAAGTGAACACTTTGTTCATCTCCTTCAACTCAATCCCCACCAATCTCCCCTGCAAGTAAATTGAGGAGGAGCTCCAAGCTAGACTTAAACACTATGGAGAAATTAAACAACTCGAATTACAACAGTTTCAACTGATGCTGAACCTGTGCACAGAAAAGGCAATCGCCATGATCCATCTGATCCCCAAGGTGGCTGCAGATCTCACAAGAATCTCATACAGTGAAGTTTTACCTCCTAGAAAGGAAGTGTCAGAGCCATTCTGCATCACATCGGAACATGTACTGCCTATTTGCAACCACTGCACTGCATTGGGGAACAAGGAACATGCATGTCCCGTGAAGGAGGACATCATGACCCCAGAATTCTATGATGATGCCATGGACAAAAATGACGTAGAATTTGGCAAAATAAACGATGCCAACTGCGCCTTCTATTGGGGAGAGGATGGGCACTACCTCATCATAGAACCAATAAACCCAAAGCGTGCAAAATGCTGCAGAAGGCCCACAAGCGGGAAGCGACCAAGGCTGCATCACTCGTGGCCTCTGCCATTGACCCCAGCAAAATTTAGGAAGACATTGAGGAAATCAGCCAAGACAACCAATCAGAACAGACTTCCCAAGATGAGGAGGACATGTAGAAAATATCTGAGTCACCCAATCAGAGCAGTACGCCCAAAATGAAAATTTTCTCAACGATGTGACTAAATTACCAAATGGTATCAATCAAGCAAACTTATCAGAACAATTTGGATCACTATGGGCAAAAAAGCGGGACCCAATTCTCCAAATTCGCACCCCAAAACCACAGAAACTAAACAGCACACCGCACCAGCCCTCCATGAGTCACAAGTGGGAGAATCTGCCGCAACTTCTATAAACTGCAATATCTACAAGAAATTGACACAAGGTTTGGAATTGGATGATGCCACAGAATATACTGGCCCAGTAACATGAAGCAGGTCTATCAAAAAGGGCATTGGTTGTGGGCTGGGCAACCCTCCCAACCGCTCCTGAGGCACCTCAGGTACCTCAGTGACAATAGGGATACTAAACATCGTGGTAGCTAGGGCTCATGCGTACCAAGCCAAAAATCTGGACTTCCTGCAAAAACCTCAAGTAGATATCTTGATATCCAAGAAACCCACTGTCTGCAGATGGAAGAGGGATCCTGGTCATCCAGGGTCTCACCATACTTATTGGTATGGACAACACACTTTGGGGTGGTCATCAGAAATAACAAAAAACTAAAATTATAAACTCTTCCTTATATCTGCATGGCCAAATTCTTGTTGCAACGGTCATAAACCAAGAGGACTCAATTTCAATAGCAAGCATCTATGCACCATGAACCGCAGTTGA
>JAKSZP010003708.1:0-12094 GCA_022478985.1 Massospora cicadina | reverse complement strand
GTGGGTGGGTGTGTCAATGTTCCATCAGGGCGTTTTTCCCCCGGTGGGTTGAGAGGGCTTTGGGCCTTTTGCGCTGGCCACTTTTGCCCAACTGGTGTTGTTAAGGAATAATTTGCTCATATTCCAGGTTGATTGTCAATCTCGGAGAAATTGTGTAGATTTATGTTATTATTAAAAGTGATAATAATGGGAAAGAAAAGCTTCCCCATTGTTGATTTACTTTACTAGTATATTATATCTCACCTCATACTGCGGCCCCCAGTATAGGTATTTGCCAATCTGTATCAAATCACTATTGTTATTCTTGCCCTAAGCCTTTTTTTACTAGTTTTTACAATTGAAGTTTGAACTCCTAAGACCATATGCTATTTTTCAATTACCCTATTTAATGATCACCTTGTCCTGCGGCCACAGTTCTCATATCACAAAAACTATATATTTTTCTTTTTAATTGACTACCTTTCCCCATGCTGGCGTAAAAGGTTTAGTAATATGGTTCTTGAAATTTTTCATGGTCATCTTCCAGTGTTTTATTGTAATAAATTCATTGCTATTAATTTAAAAATGCTTCAAGAGCTAAGAACTCGCTTCCATGACCAATTTAAATGTTAAACCCCTATTCTGAATTCTTAAGTGCTTTTTAGCAACAATATATTTCAATAATAAGAACGCTGGTAGTTAAGATAACTGCCTACATGGGATTGCAATCAGGAAGGAATCTTTTCCCAGGTAGTCAAACGAAGCTTATAATAAAAAAGGTTATTTGAGAGAGCCGTATAACCACTGGAATTATTGGACTTATGGTGTGCTCCATTTTTACTGTTAATAAAAACCCTGTTGCTGATAACCAAAGTTGTAGTGTGTGTGGTTATTAATACGTATTCAAACAAAACTTTGTATTTGTGTGTTTATTAGCCTGTGTACCTAAAATCTGATGCACTTGCAATGATTTCAATATGGCCCTAATATACCATTTTACAGCTTTGACTTTGTGTTCATTTTTACAACGGACTATTCATAATAGAATCTTCTTACTACCACTTGCCCACGAATGAGGAGTCCTTATTGGATAAGTAGGTGATGATAGTTTATCTAGTAAAATATCAATAAAAACTACCCCTAATAGAATCTGCTTCTTTCTTTGATGAAAAGTACAGGAATTCCCTTCACCCTTGTATGGATTATGGCAACCTCAATAGTCTAATAGCCTTAGACCCATACCCCATACCTTTTTAACAGTGAAAGACAAGATACTTTTAACAGGCGAGTATTTTCTCAAGCTGAACTGCCTTAATAACGTCAGCCAGATCCATATTAAAGAGGGTCTTATTGTTCAATGGCGTAACGCACCAACATGGGCGTCTTCAATACCCTCATAATGACATTTTTGTTGATAAAGCTCCTTCATGTTTCTAGTGCTTTGTTGTCTATTATTTAAGAGTCTTTTGATAATGTGTCATTTTCTATACAGTAAAAAAATCTTTAAAGTTCTCCACAGATAACGAATTTCATATCCAGCATCTCTCAGTGTGGTGAACTTCTTTCTTGGCCAAATAAAACATTTAAGTAAATCATAATTGATTTCTTATAGTCTCAGGTTACTTTTCTATGCAACAATATCTCTACTAATTGGAGTATTTTTTGGCTGGATAAGGAGGATGCTATCTATTATTTGGACCCTCCTGAGTCATTTGAGCAGAGGAGTTCCTTTACTCTTTCAATTTTTAAAGAGTATTATCTCCCAATTATCTGAAGTATTTGTACCACTTTATTATTCCTCTTAGCAGAAAATTCAAGCATAAAAATATGAGCTTTCTGCTGCCTTTATCGCTCTAATTATAATATTGTTCAGATAAGTCTTGTTCAATGAAAACCTCACGCGGCTTTCTATTATTGCAACTGACGCCCCCAATTATGCTGTATGAGAATCCTTGTGTTAATATCAAATTTTTCCTGCAATGGCCTTTGATTTATTTTTATAATATATGTCTCTCGCTCAGTAACTATACTATCCATGACAAGGAGCTGCTAATGGTGGTGGTCTCTATAAAGTGCTAGCAACACCATCTCCAGGGCTTTCATTAAATTCACTGTTTAAAACAGATCGCTGCACCCTCTTCTACTACCAATTTCCACATATTTGACCCTGCGCCAGTCCTTCTGGCTTGAGACACTCTCCATGTCCAGCTTTAAGTGTTACTTTTTAAAAGCTTACAACAACTTTTTTAATGATGAGCTATTATGAAAATCTAACTCACCTACCTAATGAATCCATATTGACGCCCACAACAACCATGTCCTTATTCATCATGAACAGATCATGACAATCAAGAAGTGCCAGCCCTTGAATCATTACCTTGTATTCTGAGCCAGAGGACTTAGACTTAGCTTCCTGTGTTTTTATCACAACCTCTTCTTGGATGAGTTTAGAACCTTTATGAATGCCTTTTCCAAGAATTAGGAACCTATTGACTGGGTCTATAATGTTCTTTTGGTTTTATTATACATTAATGGAAGTGGTGGGCGCCCCTCAGGACCCCTCAAAGGGATAAATAATTTGTGAGCACCATTAACTCCTACAGTAGGACATCCTGTGAAGGGAAAGACCATTGACCTCATCAGACGAACTTTTGTTTGTAAAGGTATCAGCAAAAATGTAGCAAGGTACACTAAGACCTGTTTCATATGTCACTCTTGCAAAAACAACTGTTGGAAGGCAACTGCACTTCTTATATCTTTACAGGCAGCAGAAGGTCCTTGGACGTCATTATCAGTGGTTTTCATTGTGTTGCTTCCCCATCTTAATGCTTTAATGTGCTGATGGTATTTTTTAGTTTCTTTAAAAGTATGACCCATTTTAATCCTTTCACAGTAGTATTACATCATTATAGTTGGTCCAGCTATTCATTGACCTATATCTTTGCTTACTTTGGGCTCCCATTAGTATATAGTATGTGATAGGGCATCCAGTTACAACGCAATTCTAGGAGGACGTGCTATCATTACTTCAGATATACCCTTTTTGCTCTACTGTATCTCACCCTCATTTCAATTGACAGATAGAGAGGGTAAACCAATGCATAAAACAAATAACTGGCTCTACACTGTTAAGGAAAATGGAGTGAAGGTGGTTGCTGAGGGTAATGCAAAGGGTAAAAAATGCAAAAAGAGAGATAAAAGTCTAATTAGCAAGAAGCAACGTCCTAGATTATCTCAAGTATGTTTCCAGATAAACTTTTGAGTTAAAATGCACACCAAAATGACATAATCATCAAGGGAAGGATACACCTAGAGTTGATCAACTTTGGGTATAAACTAAGGTGGATATCAGCAAAATAGTAATAAGCAGTCTTAGCAGAATATTCCGTGGTGTAGATTCCAGCTTTGCGCCCAAAAATAGGGTTGGACCAGACCCTTAAACTAAGTCTGGTCATTGTGATAGAATTTAATTAATGTTTTTATAATTAAAAAGTCCTTTAAACAGGGTAAAGACTTAGGCAGGATATAATAATAACTTTATTTTAAAACAATTAATATCTGAGAAAAGTAAAAACATTTCATAGATTTGATAACATATTAAGGTAGAGCTTTGTGATAAAACTGAACCAATCATGAGAAACTGATCTGAGTCGAAAAGGTTTTGATTTTATAAGACATCAAAATCTCTCAAACTCAGCCAGATTCAGTTACTTTATATCTGGTGATTTACTAGATTTGTGAACCAAATCTATCTAGATTTTCACCTATTTTTGAGCCATTAGCTTTAGGCCTGACTGGCAAAGCAAGAACCATTTTTTGTCAATAAACTTATAGATATCACTGTATCAAGGATTCTGGCCTACTTCCAGTGGCTTCAGATGCTTAGCCTTATAAGGGCGGTTTACCCCAGGTAAGGTGTCACTAGCTGAGACATACATCGGTACAGAACAAAACAACTGGGTGGCGCGCTTAACCTTTGTAAGTACTGGGGAGCATCACCTGCACCTCAACCATGAGGAATTCCCATTCCAGGCAAAAAGAGGGGTGAAGAAGGCGCCTGTCTCTCTTATTTCCCAAGGATATTTAGTCCATGTGGTGGATGAGAGGTGGTGATGGCCTACACCCTTAAGATTTACATCTTACCTCCCTATCTCACCAACAAAGAGTTTGTCAGTGAATTGGAGGGGGTGTTTGAAGGTGGCGGCGATAAGAAACTATCAACAGCTGAGAGGTTGTGTTTTTTCCTCTCCCAAAATAATTTTGGGCCTCAATGAGAGGTTCGCCAACATTGAAATTTAATGCCCATAATATTGGAGTCATTCACTGTAATCTCAAGTTTTAAACCCTGTCATGCATTGTTATTCCTCCAAAAAAATTGAGCCCAATCCCTCAGGTCTGGGCGCATTAAAACTTAATACCTGGGGGGTGGAAGGCGAGTCAGTAAGGGCGTACGGCTATCAACCTGAAGGTTGCAGGTTCGATTCCCACCCTTTGCACATTGATTGGGGTGCCAGCCAAAGAAAGCTATTGGCAGTTAGTAGGTCTGATAACACGAAAACCTTACCCATGATGTAACCAGAAAAATTTGAGTCCCAATCTGGAGGTGGAAAAACTTTCTTTGATGGAGTTGACCCTGTTCAGGTTTCATGTCGTTTCTTTCTTTTGGTAATGCCTGTCCCCTGGTCAGCTTGCCTCAGTTAAATAAAAATAAAACTTAATACCCAATGGGACCATCATATGTGGCCTGGCCATGGGCATACCCAGTCACCTACCAAATGGAACGCCACCAACATGTTAATCAAAATCGTGCCAGGAGAGAATCTTGGGTGGCAAAATTCGAGCCTTAGTCATCTACTAGGCTGAGATCAATACTGAGCATGAATTTTTTGGAGTATTGATCTGCTGTATTGAATGTGATTGTGTTACATTTGAGTATGCGAAATTTATTTGTTTTCAATACCCAGCACTTAAGGCAACTATTTTACAGATACAGTTAGTAGTCAATTTTTGAATCTTTTAATAAACAAATCTTGCATGCAGAATTCTAGAATCTTATCATTTGAACTATCTGTTAGTCGCTCTCTTGTCTGGTGCAATAATACTGGACTATGTAATGACTGGGCCTTAGTGGGCATAATTACTATCATGTTTCTCTCATTAATCATATGGGATATTGATATATGGCGGTCACCTGGGGTTGACTCCCATTCTGGGAGCCTTGTGGCGCCATGATGAACCCTTGTTCTTGAAGTGATCCCCACCCTTTGTGCTAAAGTTTTATGATCCTTCCATGTGCTCAAGCCCTTGCGTTCCAAAGTCAGACTTTTAACATTTGAGGCCCAAGGACACAACTGCAGCGGAATATGCGGCTACCTTTCCTGCAATGCTGTGGCTGATGGCGGGTTTGTTGGTGACAGTGATTTTCAATCATCATCGCTTAGTTGTTCCCCTATTAATGTGATACCGAGTCATTTAGGCGGTTATGACTCTGAAATTCTAGGTTGTGTTTTGGGCTTACCCACCCAGACTGTCAGCCTATTTTCACCTTTATAATCCGATTCCATGACACCCATGGCTAGCTTTTTCTAACAATTTGAAACATCTTTGACTAAATTCTCACCATCCTTTTGAATTATGCTTATAAATTGATCGTTAACCAAGTCCCCATAAGATAATCATGTTTTAGCAGTGAATGAGAAGTCCATGGGGCTCAAGGAAATTTATTGAATAGCAAAGAATATCTTCTGGACGCTGTGAGTTTCTACAAGAAATAAAATTGGAAAATCCAGAGAGGGCCAGAGTGCCACCAGGAGACCTAGTGATGTCTAAGCTATAACCTCCATTTAAAAACTTTGCCATAAGTTGGTTTAAATGGATGATGCCATTAAGATTGATACAGTAAGTGAGACCTTCTGCCTACAGGATCATATTACCAATAATTTATCAAGCTCCTCAGTACTCTACATGAATGTTTTTGACCCCATATACTTGACATATGCCAGAGTAAACTGAACATATCTTGGTGTATAATGAACAAAATATGAAACTGACGCCATCCTGGCCTCCCAGCTTTCCAAATGATGGGTCAAGTACTAGTGTCTTAAAAATAATATGAAAAAATTTATAAGAGGTGGGTACCTAACTGGGACTGCCCTCAAGCAATATTTAGTTTAGTAATATCAGATGAGGTTCCTTAAAGCAACTGGTCCTTTGTGTAAGTCCAGGGGAACGTCCCTGTGTGTCAATCAGGCCCTCTTCCCATTTTTCAAGTAAAAATGCTCTGAAGAGGGTGGCTGTACCCATCATCACCTAGGGCGACCTCGCCCACATGGTGGACAAGCGCTGGGTAACAGCTCTCCCACTTCAAATCCCTCCCCCAGTGCCCACATTCAACTCCTGAACTTTTACGCCTGATCTGGGAAATTCGCGCTAAAATCGCTGAAATGAAGTTGATCAGTCCAAAAATGAGTGGAAACGAGCCCAATGATTGGCATCCACATAGTCAAAAAGGACTGAATATTGATTCATTGGCTGGAATCGCTGAAAACATGATTCAACCAACACCACAATTGTCGAAATTAACCCCTCCCAAAATCATAGGGGCATGATCTCTAACGTGCAGTTAGCAGAATTGTACACAATTGATGATAGTTCGAAGCTCCCTTCTGGAAAACTGGCCTTGCAGCAGATGCAATGCTTTTTTCTGAATGAATGGCCCAGCGACTGGGCATGGGAGGGTGGGCATCCTACCTGCTCCCAACCAATTGGGACCACCCCTATGTGGGGTGGCCTTGGGGGATTCCCATTGCTCATTGTGCCAGACGCCATCACACCAACTGCTGGAAATACAGTCAAGTCTTGGTTAGGTGTTTGAGGTCAAACTGACAGCAACTCGGCCTGCCACCAAATCCTTCAATGTCAGTTCTCAGTGAGCTTATATTCCTCATTTCCAAATAATTTGCCAGTAAGGTCAAACTTGAGGGACCTGATCCTGGCTTGTTCCCACATCAATTAACCTCTATAAATCAGTTGCATCGCACTGAGAAAATTGTTGGTCAATTTTTCTTCCGTTATTTTCCATTAAAAACCTTTCCCAAAATTTAGTTTTCTATGTTGAGAGATAAACTGCCATTTTCACTGACACTCACACACCCCTCAGGGTTAATGGCCATATTCATCTAGTATTTTATTATGTTCCTGTATGAGATTCTGGCTCACCTGCAGTTATTGGCAAAACTCCTTTCCAGTTTCATATCTGACATACCAACAGCAGTGCTTTTGCTATTCTGGTTTGCCATTTGGGTGCCTCAGCACTTAGGCTGGCAGGGTGGTCTAATTCTATATTGCTGTTTGCCTGACATAATTGACCAACTATTACTCCTAACCATTTCCGCCTTTCTCGTTGAAATTGGCGTAGCAGTTGTCCCTTCTTTGCAACTGAACCAGGTTGTGGAGAAAATTTTTCTGTCCATAGTAGCCCAGTATCACTTAAAATGTCATATACACACCTCATAGTTGCCACGGCTATTATGTCCAAGTCAGTAGGATCTGACATTCTGACTTGCAACGAGCTTACCCCCTATGAACCTAGCGGTTTCCCCTGACCCCACTACCATCTCTTTGGTATCACTGGACTCATCCACAACTACTAATATAGAGAAATTCGCTTACTTCTTATTAGCCATGAAGATTAGTGTTGGGTCCCATCACGTCTCCTTTGAGGCCCTGGTGGATACTGGAGCCGCAGGCAATTTTATGAGTGTTAAACTGGCTCAACAATTGGAACATGATCTGGATGCAGGCCCTTCAGTGATGGTTGCATCATCAGCCTCCAAGACCTTATATGTCATCCGCCGGCCAATACCTTTTTCAATCCACCAGTTCAGCTTCTGTGATTGGTTCTCAGCAATGCCAAACTTGGTGTTCTCAGTTATCTTAGGAGTTGGTTGGTGGCATTGGCAATATGTTAAGATTCATCTAGAGTCAAATATGTTATCTTTTTCCAATGATCAAACTTAGGGAGAATTCCCTTTAGTTGATACTCTCAAGAAAGCTCAAGGTCGTAGCTCCATAACTTTCCTCATTTCCCCTTCAGGCCTCCCGTTAGATTTTCCCAAAGAATTTATGTGCTACCAGAGTATCTTTGATTACAAGAAGGTAGACCATCTCCCCCCTCACAAAAGATTTGACTGTGGATTCTGTACAATGAGACAGTTGGTGAATATCAACTGCCTGTTGTATCCCCTCACAGCAGAGGATGAGGTTGCGCTCAACACTTTGTTGGTGTGATGGTTGAGGTCTATCCTCAGCATCACATTGCCCTGATCTTTGGTAAGACAGGGCAGGCTGTGTCTGGATGTATGGAGGAGGAGGGGGAGTTGGTCCTGGCAGGGACGCCTAAGGGGCAGGAGCTTGAAGGAGGCCAAGGAGCAAGATGGGCGTCCAAGTCGAGGAAAAACGAGAATCAAGTAAAATGGGGAGTTTCGAGATTTGATTTGGATTCGAATCAAGAATGGAATGGAATGGAATGGGTGCTTGGAAGTTTCGCGGTTCGTTTGGAATTCGAAATGGAACTGGTGCGGAACTGTTGAGGATCGGAACTGGCACAGATCCATTGAGTGAAGATTCCGCGATCCTGCTGTAAGGTTTACACCAAGCATCAGTCAGATTAGCACCATAAGCTTGTGTTATATTTTAAATTAGCTTGTAGCATGTGTATATAGGGAAGGAACTGGGAGCTGGAGGCTTCTCAGTTCTGTTTTCTAACGACCTGGCCAATACTAAATAAAAAAGAACTTAAAATTCATATATTTATACTTTGAGTTTATTTTAAAAATATTGCCTAACTGCAGCCATGTTTGGCTTGAATCAACAAGAATTGGACTTGGAGAGTGAGCTTGGGAGAGCTATTGCCTCCCTTTATACCTTGTCTTGGAGTCAAGGCATGTTGCTGGGGTTAAGTATACTTGCAACTGTCTTCCAGGGGGTGCTTGTCCAGTCTTGTAGCGCGCGCACAAGGAGAGTAGTATCAGGAGCCCTGTCAGCCCTATGGTCTGTAACATGAATTCTGTTGCCCAACTCATTTGTGGCTCATTGGAAGGAGCCGGTGCGTTACAGTTGGACTATATGCTGAAAAAAGGGTGGTTGTATAAGGAGACATCGCCAGTCACGTCTCCTATCATCTTCACTAAAAAAGCTGATGGTTCCCTCCATCCCTGTGAGGATTATGGACATTTAAGCAAAGTCACGGTTCACAATACCTACCCCCTGCCTCTAGAGCAGATGATAAGCCAAGCAATCACCAAATCTTGGGTGTTCTCTAAGCTGGATCTCGTCAACGCCTTTTACCAGATTTGTATAATTAAAGGGCAAGAATGGTTAACAGTGATCTGGATGAGCAAGGCATTTCCAATTCCGCATGATGCCCTTTGGGCCGAAGAATGCCCCACTACGTTCCAATGTTGATCAACAATGTACTGGGTGACTTCTGGTTTACTTGCGCAGTCACTTATAATGATGATATTCTGGTTCACTCCTTGACTCCTGAACAACATGCTATTGACTTGAAGTGGTCGTGGCCGCTTTTCATAAGGCAGGCTTGTTTTTCAAAATTTCCAAATGTGAGTTCTATAAAGTGGAAGTTAGCTTTTCTTTAGAATCTCATCTTTAAGGATGGCTACATGATTCCCCCTAATAAGTTGGATGCTATTCGGGAATGGCCTACCCCAACAACTCAGAAACAATTACAGAGTTTCTTGGAAACATTATTTTCCTAAAGAAATTTTCCCCGGCCCTTTCCCAGTTGGCAGCCCCGCTCCATCCCCTCACTGGCAAAATTGTACCGTTTTGTTTGAATCCTGAATGATAGCAGACGTTTGAGTTAAAAAAGGAAGTGTTCTTATCCCCTCCAATCCCGAAACATGTGGATCCTGAAAAACCATATATCATAACATGCAATGCCTCCTTGGTGGCAGTAGGAGAAGTACTGCTCCAAGAGCATGAGGGCTTGGAACATCCAGTCACCTATTTCTCCTGGAAGTTTACGTCTATGGAGCAATCCTGGGCTATTTATGATAAAGAGTTGGCAGCCGTAGCTTGGTCATTGACTCATTGGGGGTACCTGTTGCAAGGTGCCCAGCATGAGTTATCTGTTTTCACAGATCACTACGCTCTCTTGTATTTCCGTAAACCTCAAAAATAGGCACATTGGCAAGCAAAACCTATTGGGACTTGTGCAGTTTCAATTTCAGATATGAATTCATAAAAGGTGCGCTTAACATACTTCCTGTTTTTCTCAGCTAAAACCCCGCCCGCTGTCCCACGGATTTGGAAGAAGTGGTCCTCATTACCATGATTACCGCTGCCCAAATTTTGTTAATTGTTCCCCAAATCATCTCTTCTGCCACCCTTGCCCCTGACGCCCCGCTTGTTGCTCAGGTCTTAGCTGATCAAATGACCTGCCAGAAGGGGTGGATTTATTTGAGCAATTGACCTTTAAAATCATAAACACTCTCTGTATTCCTTGGTGGAGGGACTCATCTATCTTGAGTCATGAATCTAGGTTCCACCTCTTTTCAAACTGAGGTATCTCATGTGCATCATGACCCTCCCATAATCAGCCATCCTGGAAACAAAAATCCATCAAATTGATAAAGCAAACCTATAACTTGGAAGGCTTAAATAAGGAAGTTCTGGGTTGGATCGCCAATTGCGTTACCTGCGCTTGGGAAAAGTCAGATCGCTCAGGAAGGAAGGGACTCCTGCACCCATTACAACTGGCGGAGGGTCCATGGACATTGGTGTCTGTGGACTTTATTGGCAAACTCCCCTATTCCAATGGGTTTACAGCAGCGATGGTGGTGTAAGACCGCTTCAACAAATTTTTTCTTTCTTATACCCTGTACTTCTGCGATCACATCTGAAGAGACTGCTCAGCTCTTTGTATGCCATGTGTTCTCGATGTTTGGCCTCCCACAGGAGATCATTAGTGACTGTGGACCCCAATTTACAGCGCAATTTTGTAATGAGCTTTTATCCATCCTAAAAATCACCCCCTGTCATTCCACCACTTACCACCCCCAGTCAGACTAACAAACCAAGCGGGTTAATCAAATTCTAGAATAGTATTTGCGCTGTTACACTTTGGCCGCCAAAGATACTTGAGCCAATGACCTCCCTCTCACCCAATTCGTTTATGACAACAGTACTCATGCCTTTACGGGGTTTTCTCTTTATGAAGCAACTTTGGGTTATAGCCCCTCTTTTTTGTCAGTCCTTATATGTGCCCAGAGGTTTCTGCTGCCTCATATCACGTTGAGCATATCCAGTTGACCCAGTCCTTAGTACAGGAGCACCTCACAAAAGCTATTGATGATTATAAAATTTTGCAGATCACAAACAGCTTCCTGGTCACAGTATCATGGTGGGTTCTCACGTCATGTTGGACATTCGCCACCTGCAGATGCTGGTACCTTCCTGAAAGTTTACAAGCAAATGTTTGGGTCCCCATCTGGTTGAGGAAGACTTAAACAATGGTAATTTTTGGTTTAAACTGCCAGCTCATTGGAAACAGCATCCCATCTTCCATGTGTCTCTGTTGCCCCCATTCAAGGGGATCATCCCCACTGAACCCAAACCTATTGTAATAAGATGTGGAAGAAACCAAGATGGAAAAAATTTTACCATCCCAAAATCCCAGCGGTTGATCCAGTATCTCATGGCTTGGTAAGGTTATCCGGCTTATAAGAACAGTTGGGTTAAGGCTTGCAATTGCGCTAACTGCATGGAGCTGGTTGATGCATTTCATGAATCCCACCCCTAACGCCCCCCGTCCCCCCAAAAGGTCACAATGGTAATGCAATTAAACTACTCAAGTCGCACAAAAATGTGGCCCTTGTACTGTTTCCCAGCGGTGGTACCCTACCTTTGGAAAAAGGAAAGGGTAATGTAAGTCCAGGGGAACGTCCCCTGTGTATCAATTGAGCCCTCTTCCCATTTCCAAGTAAAAAGGCTCTGAAGAGGGTGGCTGTACCCCTCATCACCCAGGGCGACCTTGCCCACATGGTGGACGAGCGATGGGTAACAGCTCTCCCACTTCAAATCCCCTCCCCCAGTG
>JAKSZP010003707.1:0-12137 GCA_022478985.1 Massospora cicadina | reverse complement strand
CTTAAAATAGAAGCAATTGCCCCAATCAATTCTTTATTTATTTTTTATAAATACAGCTACCTTTCGCTGTACTGTTTCTTTACTCTTAACAACCTACCTCTCTCAATTGCCCATCTTGCTTATATAAAGCGGCTTCAGGCAATACTGCTCTCATGGCTTGGGCTATTCTATTCCGCCAATTCTCCTCAGATTCAGCTTGTTATTCTCTAATCCTCTGTCACCCTAATTGTAGACGATTTACTTCATATTCATCAAATGTCGACATCGCCTTATCACCTTATATAGAGGCGATCCAATAAAAACCCATTATATCCCAATATCGCCTCATCTTAAGACACTCAAATAATCATAACTGATATCATTTTTGGCAGATTCCGCCCTAGCTGTCCCACAATTATTGTCCAGTCATATCAGAATCATGACAAATATCTTATTTAAAATAGTGATATAGGGGTCTTATGCCTCAAGCAAAAACTGGAAATGATATATAAATTGATATGGATTCAACATCCAGTGATTAGAAAGTAATTTTAACTGAATACTAAGTCTGTAATTTTTATCACATGTTAAAATTCTCTGTGTAGCAATTTTATGGCGTGGGCTGGTAACTCAAATACTTGATTCTAAGAGCATCTTTAGAACCCATTATGGCTCTGTAGTTTGATTATTGTTACCCACTGGTGTAGCATTATTGATGGCACCATCATCATCTGAATGTTTAGCGGAATACCAGATAGGATCAGTGGCAATAATGCTATATCTATACTTTTTAGTTGATTGGTCATGTGAGTTATCTTCAATACATCATCTTTGGGTTGATCATCTGAAATTTATTGATACTATAACTAATTGCTAGTGTCAAGTTTTTACAATTTGATTTATTAATATCAAATTATTTGTCTGGTTTACCTCATTGGGGCAATTGTTTGATCCTAGTGTATCACCATACCCTAAGGTTTCTCAGATCATCACCAAGGCTTGATTGGTCCAAAGGCTGGTCTCCTTCCCTAAGCAAAAAATACTAGCATTGTAAATTTCATGACAAAACTTGTAACTTTTAGTTTAAGCTAGTATACTTTATTAAAGAAACAAATCCATCAGAAATAATGAACATATCAGTAAAATAGATTTTGCACATTTTAAGATAATGACTTCTACTTATTGGACAATCAAGAAACAAGATTGAAGCATTTTAATCTTTTTAAGAATTTCATACAATACTAAACCTTAGTTTGTTCTGGCATATTATGTATCTAAGATTTATTAGTCCTCTATTACTATAAAACTCCTATAGAAATAAGCATATCAAGACAAGACCACATCTGGGATTGATGCTAACCTTAGAGATTAACATTTAGTTTATCCAACCCAGAACTTTACATGAAGGTTTACTGAAACTAAAATTCTAATGCTGAGCACAAAAAATATTATATTATAGACTTTGCCTTCATAATTGCTGTAGGCAAGTTGTCTTTGGTGCCAGAATTTTTCTTAATAAATATAAGTAGCTGCCAAAAATTAAGTGCTGTCACTATTTTGAGACCAATGAAAGTCTGAAGGAAACCTTCAAAGATTTCTTAGATAAAGATAATAGATATAACTATTTAATAAAAATTCAGAGGCTCTTTCATAAGTAGAAGGACTCTCAATATATAACCTCTGAAATCATAAAAGTAATTTATGAAGATATACCATTCATAGATAATAAAGACTTTTAATACAATACTAGGGTATTAATGTAAAAATATTTTAGTTTAATATTTATTAATACTATTTGTAAAGCTAATAGTAATTTAAATTTTAGATAAAATCTGTATGGTATTCATTAACCTTTATTTTCAGGGTAGAATCACAGAATATGTTACTTATAATAGAAAAGCCTGACAGTTCAATAGATAATAACTCAAATAAAAAGTATAAACTAACTTAATAAAAAGATCTGTTATAGATTAAGAGACATTTAGAAACTACTTAGCAAATAGTATTATAGCAAAAGAATTTAAAATAGGAATAGTTCCACCTATACCTTATAACATTAGTTAAGATATATTTTTCAGTTGTGCAGCAATCTATAAAGCCTAATTAAAATGTATAACTGATTTAAGAAACAATAGTAAATCTCAATACATGAATATATGAAATAATATATAATCTGAGCAAAAAAAGTTTAAATAATCAAGCCTTAGCTAAAGTAGCATCAAAATTTTTACCTTTTAGTCAAAATACAATACTTAAGCCAACACCTAACAAGTATTTGCAAAAGCCTAAAAAGTTGAATTCATTTATGGCTTGAACAATAATAAAATTAAACGAGTATTTATATTATCAATTAGCTCGTTTGCGTGTTTTTTTGCTAACGACCTGAAAGGAGTCATTGGTGGCAGCTGAAGGAGCCAAGGGTTTGAGGCTTGGGTTAGGGAGGGCATCAGGAGTTAAAAGACCACAATCCACCTTGCGCCTGATGATATACTCGTGCGCAAATTTGCAACCATCCACAAGATTAATTCCCTTGTTGCGCTGTTCATGAAAGAGTTCCTGGACAATCTCCTTAAAATGAGGAGGCGGATCCAATGGAAAGTCCAGTAGCATAGCAATAACATCATCCACTGAAATTAAGTAGTTAAGAGGGATACACGTACCTTTGATGTCAATGATCCCACGCAGCATGAGTTTGCACCAATTTAGAAACTTGTCACTGGGAGGAGGCGGGTTGTTTGGATTAATCTGGGGTTTGGGCCTATGGAGAATGAGAATTTGAAGTGATGCTTACTTGGACGTTTCCTTAAATGTTTCCTTGCGTGGGGCCTGAGCAGAGGCTTGTGCACCCCGCGAGTGAGCTGCTTGCTTGATGAGGGTGTCGGCATAGCGACGGTTCTCGGACACTTGAGACTTCTCCGCCTCTTCTTCCTCTTTTTGAATTTGGAGAAAGGGTTTGACGGGCTTAGATGTGGTTTTCCAAAAGACAGGAGGCTGGGTGGGCTCAAGGTGGGGTTCCAGAACTGTCGCCTCAGGCTTCTTAGCCTTCTTCTTGGATTTTGTTTTTGATTTGGATGATGAGGTGATAGATTGCGCCTCCTCAAGTTTAGTAAGCTCAGTAGACTCTTGAGTCTGCAGTTGGAGTCGCTCGAGGAGAGCGGCAGCTGAGTCGGGGGTACTGTCGGAAGCCTTAAGCATAGATTGTTGGTCACCTGAACAGGCAGGGTCGGCAAGCGGTAAGTAGTTCAAGTGGGTGGCATCTTGATTGTAGCCATACAGCTGAGAACCCTGTTCACGCTGAAGTAGATGCAAATAGTGTTGGCGTTCCTGCTGGGCTTGATATAGAGCGGCTTCTTGAAACAGCGCGTCTTTATTTAGCACCTCGGGGTAAAAGGGCGCCAGGCGCTGCTGATCAGTAAACAAGTAGTCTTGTTCTTGCTCATAGCCCTGATTAAGGAATCCGCGTGCGCTGCGGGGGGTGAGAATAGTGCGCAGGTGTGCCGCACGCGGGGGAGATAAGAAGGGGTTGTCGTCATCGACACGAGAGATCAGTATAGCTAGCGGCTCAAAAGAGCTATCCTCCTCTCGTCGCACCAGCAAATCCCCTGTGAAATATCCCAACTTGTACCACTCGTGCATGTCAAACCCAGAGAAAGGCCCTTGAATCGTGCCAGTGGGGTCTTTGTAAAACCAGTTGCTGACTTTGGATGGCCCCACTGGTGCCTCTGGATTGTTAATATCAAAGCCTGCTAGCCCTGCCAGTATGTTTTTGAGCGATCCACGCCCACTTCGTGGTGCCACCCCAGAGGGGTCAATAGGAATTTGCTCACTAAATTGCGGTTGATTGCCGGGTGAAAGAGCGTTAAATGCAAAACCACCGATTTCATCTTGGCTTCCTAAACCGCCATAGCCAAATTGTGCCTAATCTTTAAAGCCTGAGTAAAAATATAATACCTGCCTCTCGGCTTCAACCCGGTCTGCCTTAGTATCAAACTCTCGGGGCTCCAAAATGATGTCACTAACTCCTTCAAGTCGAAACACGCCGTCTGCCCCAAAGGTCCCAATAGAGTTTTTAGTGGCATCAGACCAAGGATTTGAAGCAGCTGCAGATGCTTTATTGTTTGCTGAACGGGCGGCTAAAGAAAGCGAGGTTAGTATATCATTATTCATCCGACAAAAGAAAAAAATTACCTCGTCCCCGGTTAGCGCCCGAATCTCTATGACGATCCCCACCACGAGTAGTTCCAGTTCCTGGTTGAAGATGTGAGGGATTTCTTCGCGCGACACTGTTAATTTGCCCGCTAGCTAAAAGCTAAAATTGGACCATAAAATTTCACTTGAAACTAAAAGCTAGTTGGAGTTGAATAACTTACAGCACTTTCAGTTTCAGTAAGGGAAAAATGTGCCATGGGTGGCAAGATTTCGTCGCTACACACATATTCATGACGCTCAAAATCAAGAGGGGCTTCCGTGGGCCGGTATAAGCTCAACATCAAATCCTTCGAATAACTGAAAGGGTTGAGGCTATTAGCAAAAGTTGGCTTCAACATCCATTTTAATTAGTGCTGTCTCAGCCTTTTGTTTGCTAGTAACAGATGAATAAGAATTATTAAAGGATTGTGTAATGTTTCCAGAGCCACCACCATTGCCGTTAAGGGATGTGGGAATCTCAATCCCTTCAGGAGACAAACTTTGATCAGGGCTAACCAATCCATTTTGAACATTCAATTGTCTCAAGCTCTCCAAGCTTTGGTTGGAATTGGCGCGTGATAAGCGTCTCATCCTGTTAAAAGCATAAATAAATGTCTATAAAACTCAAAAAAAGCTGGAATCAACTCTTCAATTACCATTCCGGACCAAAATTCATGTTGCTGGTAGACATTTTTCTGATTCAAGTAAAGCTTCTGTTAAAGTAGTTTAGTAGGTGACAAGGAGACAAAAGATATAAAAAGCTTTTGTTTCACAAAAACAACACCAAAAAATAGGTGAGCAAATAATATATCAATAAGAATCATATTACATTGTCAATTATTCCAACCTAAAACGTGCTTGGAAAGAAACGGCATTTTGGGTCCGATTTTATCCTTCCCTTCCAACTTTGACTTCCACCAAAGCTGTATCTAGCCAATCATGCGCAAGAACTTAATCACAATTCACTCATGCTTGATTTTCCAACTTTTCTCAACCTAGGCCAACCTTTGCCATAATTTGAGGGCAAGAGGTGTAGTCACCAACAGGTTAACATAGTCAGCTCTAAGCTTCTCTTGGACAGTGACGTGAGGACGGCAATTTTTCAATTCATAAGAGGCGCAGAAAGCACCTAAAATGTCACTTTTACCATCATTTCGCGATATCTTCTACCATCTGGGCGATTATTGTGATAGTATCAAGGATTTAAAGTTATAATGAAGCTGAGTAAAAGTTGCTTTCTTTAGCTATTATTTTACTTATGTATACCAAAGCCTGCTTTTAGAAGCGCTTTTATTATTATTCACTTTATAAGCTACTAAAAGTTTTGGAGATATAGAGAATAGATATAGATCAAAGTATTACTGATCGATAAATATCATGATGTATTTCTGAAGCTATACAATTTATTTTATACTATTTAAGTTTGTCAGTTTTTAGTACTAGTAGGTCCCACCACAAAGGGGATACCATTTGTTTTTTATGAAAGTTAATATTGTATAGATTGTAGTGTATTCTGTTGAGAGTCCTTTGCAAATCTAGCACCGATGATTGCTAGAGTATAGATTTTTGTCAAAGATACTGAAATCTACAAACCCTACAATCAAGTTGACAGGTCTTGACATTAAGTAGATCTTATGTAATAAGCTATTAAAACTGAGGTAGCGCTTCTTTAGCTTGTTGTTATGAGCTGAATTTGTTGGTAGTTATAATCTATAGACATAAAAGTCCAACTAAGGTTTAACTTAATGCTTTTATGTCTAATTCATGAATTTATATAAAACAGGATTCTCAACAACAAGTAAACAGAGAAGTAAAACTTTTTAAAATTAACTAGATAGAGCATTTAATTATAACACTAATATTCTAAGAAATTTATGATACTTCAAAAATAAATGTAGTAACATTTGTAATTATGTATGGAGATATTAATTTTTTAAGATTAGATATTATAGGAAGACTAGAATAGGATTGTAATGTAGAATTAAGCTAAATGAGTAGAATGGAAGACAATAGCATTGTACTAATATGAGAAAATCTCTTATCTCTCAATCAAACTATTATAATTTAATAAATATTATCAATATCAGGTGCTTTGATCAAATCATGCTAATTGCCATTAGGGTCATATCTATTTAACTATCAGATCTATTTTAAAAAATTAATTAGAAAATCTAGACTGTCAGATTTAATATTAGATCTTTTTATTGTTGACTTGACATTTGTTGGAATCCTGGAACTTTAGTGCTCACAGGTGCTTTTAGCACAGGAATTTGACAATATTGTGGATACTAGAGAATTAAACTCTTAGCCATTATTAAAGATTTTAAGGGGAAAATACCACAAATAGAACTTGGTTTTTATATTAATTTTATTAATATAAAATTTGGGGTGAATGCAATCCCCTATATTAATGCAACTCCTAGTATTTAAGGTAAGTTGGGGCTAAAAATGAGAAGGGCATCATAATCAGAATAGGCAGAAGGTCACTCAATTTAGTTAAATGATATTCAGCCAATCAGGACTATCAAGGATCTTTTAACTTCAATAAGGCTTTTGTTAGGGGATAATACCCCACTGGTAGAATATGGATCTTCTACCACTGCCTCCCCAAGTTCAAATCTGGTAGATGAACTTTGGGTAGGGGACAATTTTGACTGTGTTGGTGTTGCGCACTAATGCCCCAAACTGAGTAAGCAAATAGTAAGGCAATCCATGGAATTCCTGGCCTATAATATGCCACGCATGGAGGGTTTTCTGGGATTTATATTTCTTTCCCATTAATTTAGATCCCTTGATTGGTACAGTATCATCCCCAGGTCAGCCCACCTCAAATAAATTAAATAAGGCTTTTGTTATGGATGTTGGATCAGCAGCTGGGATGATGTAACCTTGGGGGAGCATTTTAATATAATCTTGCCAGTCAGCCATCTGGAAAATATTTTCAGAGTAGCCAATTACCAGAGGTCTTAGTGACTGATTAGCTGATAAAACATTTGTACCTCCTTTAACCCCCTTCAGGTCTATAAATAGGGGTGGCCTTAAGGCTTTCCACTAAGGGCAAGAAGCTAGGTAGTTCATACTAACCCTTATTCAGGTAGAAAAGAGAAATTTCATTTTAAAAAATAAACTATATTCGTGCCCACTCCAATCCCCCTCCTGCTTAGCACTTGGTATGTTGAAAGATTAAGCTTCTTTTTTTAGCACTAGGTGGTCCCAACCTAAAGGGGGGATACACCAATCTTGAAAGATTAAGCTTCTGTGTAGAGAAATCTCTCAGCTTTACCAAGATATTATAAGTAACCCAGGTAAGTTCCCTAATACCTCTATCCATTTTCCCAAAATTTGAAAAATTTCAAAAATTCCTACAATTTTACAATAACCTATTTATTGGCAAAATTGATTTTTCTGAGGAATATTGAAAATTTTGACCCTGATTTTACCATCCCTCCCATTATTTCCCTGATTTCATTTTCTGAGAACTTTAGAAATTCACTTTTGATTGAGCACTGAACCTCCAATGATGGAGCAAGCCTTGATTTGGGAAAATTTTCAAAGTTTTAAAGAAAACTAAATGGGGGAGCAGCCTATTATTAAACGCCCTATCACCTCCCCAACCTCAGTTCTCATGCAAACATGAAAATTAGCTCTACTATCATCAGTTCTAATGCCAACTCATGAACTGACCCTCTCCCTTTAAGAACAAATCCTGAAACCCTGCAGCTAGAGAAGATTCTGACCCCAGAGCTTCAGGACCCAAGAACAATAATGCAAACTGTAACCCCCTTTCTCCTATATAAAGGCCAATGCCCTTACTAGTGAGGTTATTGGCCTATCTTGTTCTTTAGAAATTGCTTAATTTTAATAAAATTATCTCCCCTCCCGCTATTTACATATTGTCATCTTCTCATTTTTGAGCAATATGCAGCCCACTGAGGCGATTTTGGTGCATCTGCAAAGATGGCTTTCCCCTTGTCAACTAGAGGTCTTGGTGGCCACAGTTACAGCAGTTTCTTGGTTACTCTGGTGGCTGATCAGAATCTACCATTGTGTAGACAGAGTCAACTTGGGCTCCCTGAATCCTTACAGTAGCTTTCTCTTAAGTAGTAGCACTAAATTGACAGCAGCGCTTGGGCTGACTTCCCATGGAGTGGTCCTAATTCACTGATAGTTTGGAGGAGTAAGATGCCAAAATCCAAGTTATTCAGCTGAAGATTAGGAGTAGAAGTATTACTCAAACTTGAATAGTTTTGCTAATAATTGAACTGGGATTTTTGCATAATAATTAAAGTGAATCTCCACTGGAATATTACTTCACTTAGTCAAAATCTAATTATTTAAAACATAAAGTTAAGCATACATGATAAGACATTATAATCCATAAATGTTGGTAAGTATACCACAGTCCCCCTCAAAATCTAATTATCTGATATCAATTTAAGAATTTTAGGTAGAGAATAAGGGCACGAGAAATGTCCATAGTCTCAGTTAATAGCAACTCCAGTAGCAAGGAACTTGATAGAATATTTATCGCCCCTCCTATAGATGATAACAAAAGTCCAACCCCAAAAGGAGTCAATCTTCTCATTTCTGGCTGTAATGCAGTTATGGTAGTATAATGCCAAGTCAGAGCTTTGAAAGGCAGGCAAAGGTGACCTAAGCACATTAGCTGCCTGGACCTCTTTAGTGACAATTTTAGCTAGGTTAGGCATAGCTTCATATTGTAACTGAATAACGTTTTTAAGCCAATCTCCTCATGGCCTTGTTAGGATTATCAGTCTTTGAAGAGAAGATATCTTTGGCTAAGAGTGTGCATCTCTGGTTCTCACCCATATAAAACGTTGAATATAGACACCTTAAGGATCTGGTAATAACTAATATGATAAGCCATAAGAGCACAAGGCAGGTACTAATCTCAGCGTAGAGGGTCAGAAGTGACTATTTTGCAATATGGATACCAAGGTTTCATTCACTTTTTCTATGGCACCGTTTGTAGAAGGGTTATAGGGGGCTGAAAAGAGCTGTTGTGCCCCCATGAAGGTAGATTGAATCTTGACCAAACTAGAGGTAAAGTTTTTCCAATTGTTTCAAAGAATAACTTGGTGTCATCCATGATGAGTGAAAATATTCTGATGTATGAAAATGGTGGTAGCTATGGAAGTTTAAGCAGGGATAGCTACAGCTTTGACCCATTTTGTAAAACGATTAATACCTAATAGGATTTATTGATTTCCACAGGTAGTCTGAGGTAGAGGGCCAACCTCACCTAGGCAATCATGAGGAAGGGTTGTTGAGGTGTAGTAGGTAATATTGATACTTGATCTTAAAGCTGGATTGCTTTTTACAGGTTAAACAGGAATCCAGGACTTCAATAATGGATTTCATAATTACCTCTCTTTAGTACCGTTCTTTAACCCACTCACAGGTTTTTGGTACTCCGCCATGCCCCAGGATGAATGAACCTCCATGATCACAGGTACTCGCTATGAAGGTCCAAGATAGGGCAGCCAATGGACCCCTACTTTTTTGTACACCTTTTAGCTATCCACCTTAGTGTTGTGGGAGTGGCGAGCTAACTTCTTCTGTAAAGGTACATCATCATCATCCCAAGCATTGTGACATTAGGAGGTCATGTAATATCTCAGCCTCACTATTATCTAAGTGAAGGATAGGCAACAAAGTCAACCTATTGACTTAATATGGCAAGTTCCAGCTCAGTGCTCAATTGTCATATCTTAATGTTGGAGCTTCAAGGCCCAATGAGCCAACCGTCCAGTGTGATCCTTCATATTCTGTAACTACTTTAAAGAGACGTAATCAATAGTTACTTTAAAGGAAGTCCCATATAAGAAAGGTGGTAATATTTTACAGCGAGCAAGACAGCAAGCCACTCCTTCTCTGTGACACTGTAATTGTGTTCAACTTTCAAAAGCATCTTGAAGAAGTAGGAAATGGTATTATCGACACCATGCTCACCCAATTGAGCCAGGATGACTCCAACAGCATAGTCAAAGGTGTCAGTAAACAGAATGAAGGATTTATCATAGTCTATGTGGCGTAGGATAGGCCTTTGTTACAAAAGCTTTTTTTAACATCTCAAACGCAGCCTTTTGTTAAACACCTCAATAGAAAGGAGTGAATTTGGCTAATAGACGTGTGAGTGGCTCACTGAGATGATTGACTTGGGATAGATTAATGATAATACCTCAGCATGCCCAGAAACACCTGGATATTACGCAGGGTTTATGGCGCAGGCATCTTGAATACAGCTTCAACCTTATCTTGTAGGGTTAAATTTTTCTTGTGGGATGATGTGTCTAAAGAAATCCAATTTTTTCTGAAAAAGATACATTTTGATGGCTTTAACTTAATAATAGATGCACGCAAGCCTTGAAAAAATTCCTTTAGATGCATGAGATGCTTGTTGAAAGTTTTGGAAAGATTGTGATATCAAGATAGACATTTACACAACTCAGCTTAAGATCTTGTAAAAGGTGATCCATTGCTCTCTGGAAACTTGTGGGCGCATTATACAGCCACTGAGATAGTCACATGGGTTGGAATAAGCCTTCACTGCAGATAAGAGCACATATCTCCTGCTCTTGTGGAGAAAGGTCCAGTTGGGATTTTTGCCTATATTCCCAGCTAACTAGATCATCAGGGATTACTAGGGGATAATTCCCTAATGCAAAGTGAATTGGATATCAGTTGGCCCTGATTTCGGGGTAACTATGTTCAGGGGATTTTTAGGTTATTTGCCTGGGTCAGATCCATCAGGGATTGATCCAGATGAATGCTTAAGATCTCATCAAGCAGAGTTGCCAACGAAATAGGGGCATCTGATAGTTGATTAACTATCAGGTGTACAAATTAGATCGGTTGAGTTTCATCACTGACCAATTGGGAATTTAAGGAGTAAGTTGTGAGGTGAGTGATGCTGCCTGCAACTAGTGAATCAATCAGTTGGTTTGCGACCTGCCTTAATGGGTAAAAAGTCCCATTACCTAAGAGGGTCGCTTGCCAAATATGGTTGGTTCACTTGGATTGAGAGAAAAACATTAGGTCACATTTTCTGACTCTTTCCATTTTAGGTCTCAAGGATGTCCATTGATGGAATCCTAGCCAGGATGGGGAAGACCATCACTGCTGAAATGAGGATGTGTGATTCAATGGCAACAGCTGCTGTTTCATTGAGGAGGTGCCACCGAGAGTTGGGCGCCAAATTCCCCACTATAAATTCCCTAAAAAATTTACTAATAAAAAACACACTACTACACAAAGTTTGAAGAGATACAGATCGGCTGGACTCTCCATTTAGGTGTCACCCATCCTGGGGTTGATACAGGCGATAAGGAATTAATTGGCTATGTGGACTGAGATCCTTGTATGGCAGTAAGCCAGAAGACCACTTTATCAGAATCCAATTTAAAAGTTTTATTTTTTCTTAAGGAAATTATTTCTGTGTGCTCTAATTGGGAGACTCTTTAGGATAAAGAGTAAGGATCTGATTGGGGATCCAGAGACGAAGCTGAATCAAATTAGGGATTGCTGCTGACATTGTTCCAAACAAGAGAAACCGTAAACAGGAAGATGAGCATAGATCAAGTTGGTGGTATTAGGGAATGAATCCCTATTCAGGACATCATAAGTATTTTGAGAGGAAATACTGGCCAAGCATTGGACCAAAATCTAGTACTTAAATTCAACTACAGATAAAAGTCGCCATACTATTATCAACTATTATTTCAACTATTATCATACAACGTGGAGAATTGCACAAAACCTGAACCTGTGCAGTTTATATTTATAGGGGTTATTAATAGAGAATAACCAGTAAACCTATAAATTTTACAGAGTGGTGCTCACTACAGGGGGTGTAGTTGAATAGAAGAAATTAGAACGTGATGTCATATAAAGATGAGATAAGAAAACTATGGATGGAGTTGGAAACCATTAATCAAAACGCCCTGAAC
>JAKSZP010003706.1:0-12180 GCA_022478985.1 Massospora cicadina | reverse complement strand
TTTATCAAATCTTTAGCTACAGGTATTAACATCAATCGCATACATGGCCGTTTCCTCTGATCTTATTCTAACCCAACATTCTTGAGGGTGGTGGTGTCAGACATTTGCCCTTACAGCTGAACAATAAGAATGTTTTAGGTTGAATTAAACCAAAAAGGGGATTTATCGGCCATTTGCAATTTACTGATGTTACTATTAGGCATTTTATTAATAATAAATATGCCAATATCAGGGATATCGGCCAAAAGAACCTGGCCAATTCTCAGTGGAATCCCGTTAATTGGGGTAACACCAGTTTAAAACCTGCATAGCACTCAATGTAGAATCAACCATTCAGATTACTCCAACCACACAACAGACCTTGGGGCAATCATTGGTAGGCACTCCCCCAACCCCAACAAAGTCCTTTAAAGCGCCTACATGGGGACCCCCCCTTTTATAGGCTTGGAGGGGGTCCCCCAATGTGTAAGAAAATTCTAAAATGGGGATTGGCTGAAGTTCATAAAATTGTTACCCCAAAGTATGTTTTGACCATTCAGAATTCCTCTTTGTTCGTTCTGCTGCCATGAAGTGAGTAACCAAGTTTTGATACACCATTCCCCATATTTTCTAATTTGGACTGGGCTAAGCCATTCTGAACATATCCTTAAATTCCCCTCAACCCTTAAAAACTTTAAATACTAAATGTTCAGATGTCAAGGGGGGTCATTCTTTTCCTTTTATTGCACTCCTAATAAAATTCATAAAAATCCATTTTTATTAAGGATTTATATTTAAACTTTAAATTTATTTAAAAACCTTTGTGAGAACCAGACAGAGTGAAGCACCATCAAGCAAAATATCAATGTTTTCCAACAAATGGCTAGTAAAACAGCTAGGCAGCCTTCTCCGTGATGCTGTAGTTGCTTTAAGCCTTTGACAGCAACTTGCTAAAGTATGACACTGGGTGATCCACACCTATTTCATCCAATTGGCCAGGATTTCTCCATAGGCATAAGCAGAGGCATTGGTAAACAGAAGAAAAGGTTTACCATAGTCAGGGTGGTGTAGGATGGGAGTTTTTGGAGTAAATTACTTAAATTCTCAAACGCAGCTTTTTTGTCCACACCCCAAGAGAAAGGAGGGTTTTTTGCCAATAGATAACGAGGGTATTGGAATTTAATTTGAATTACGATATTAAGGCACTATGAAGGCTATAGAATTAATAGTTCCATGGCTCTAGCAAAGATAGACACAAACGAATGAAGTTATTAGCTCCTTCGCTTTTATTTATTCCAATCACAAATACAGAATTCTGTATGAATAGACTAAAATTGAGCAAAGCGAGACAAAAATAGAGGTGCTTTTTTGTTAGAAATGAGGGATATTTATACGGGTAGATTTGGTAGTTCTTTGTGAAGATTTTCATGCTTCAACAGAGATAAGATCATTCCTATTAGAAGACTGAGATTGCTGATTATTATTGCTATACTTTTGATGGTCAGATCTGATAATGTTCTTATTAAATGAGATTGACCTTCTTGTGGGATGTTTTTCCTCTTTAGATTGCTTGACCTCATCATTCAGAGTAGGCCGTTAACTTTGAAGGGTTGATTGTCAGTCTATTCGAGAATCAGATATAAATGATGGGTTTTTACAATCTCATTAGACCAAGATACTGAATCTCAATCTTGAGTATTTTTTGTCATTGCAGTTGAATCCCCAACAATGCCCCCCTCAAGATCTTGTCTAGGGGGCACATACTTACAAAGAAACCTACTATGAAATCTATTGATAACAGTATTAGTATCAATAGCTGCAATAGAGTTATATATACCCCAACAATAAATAATATGTTAAGGACCATCCCATAAGGTGCCAAGTTTGTGAATCCTTCCTCCAGGTCTATGATGATAGAAGAGTGCAAGATCCCAACTTGATATTCAGGTAGCGTAGGTCAACTAGCGTTAGCTCTAGTTCCCTCCTTTAAAGTTGTAGCAGCAAGTGAACTTGAAGATAAAGCTTGTACCTGGATGTTTTCATCAGCTAGTCTCCTCATAGCTAGATCAGTAGTTTGCGGGGTAGCATCATCAAGTATAGGTTGTACACCTGAGGGTAGGATAGGATCCTGACCATAAAGAGACTTAAATGGTGACATTCCAACTATACGATGGTAGCTAAATTTATAGGCTAACATCTCACTAGGTAAGTAGAGATTCCATCTACTAGGTTTTTGGAGGTCATCTTTCAAAGAAAGGCTACAAGGGTACCATTTGCTCGTTTTACTGCACCATTAGTAGAAGGATTGTAAGGAGACATAAACGACGGATAGTACCCATTAATTTATTAAGCTCAGATACAACCTGAGAAATAAAGTTGGTCCCATTATCTGATAATAGAACTTTCAGGCTACCATGCTAGGTGAAAACTTGCTTAAAAAGGAAAGACGCAGTAGCCTTAGCGGTGACTGTATAAACAGAGACAGCTTCAATCCATTTGGTAAAATGGTCGATAGCTAATATAATATAACGATGTACATAAGTGGCAGTAGGAAAAGGGCCCACCACATCAATACTCATAGTAGAAAAAGGTTCTGAAGGTCCCACAATTTTGTGTTAGTACATCAGATTTCCACTACGTTGTTTTTAGCAATTGAGACAAGTCTCCAACACATTGTGAACAGTTTCCAGCATGTTATCCCAGTAACAATGATTTTTCAACCACTTTAAAGTCTTAGAGACAGCTCCATACCCTATAGTCTAATGAACCTCCATAATAGTATCAGTCCTTGCAGAGGGCCAAATAAAAGGCACCCACTTAGAGCCAAATTTCTTGTATATGGTAATTCTTTAACTTGAGTATCCTCGGTTAAGGATCGTAGCTTTACTAAAACATCCTTAGATTCACAATACCAGAGCTCAGGTCTGCCAAACAGATCATAGATACGATCCTTCTCAGCAGAAAATAACGTTAGTATAGTAATTGAAAGAGTCCATCAGCATTTTAGTGTATAGCTCCAGTGCGATGTTGAATTGTAAAGTCATAATTATGGATCTTTAACTTCCATCTATCTAAGTGCCCATCATGATCCTTCATTTGTTGTAAACATTTCAAGGAAGCGTGGTCTGTGACAAAGTGAAATGTTTGCCATAGAGGTAAGGACAAAGATTCTTGATGGTGGATAGGACTGCGAGGCATTCCCTCTCAGAAATTCTACAATTGTGTTCTGCCTTGGAAAGGGTTTATAATAACACGTGATGGGATTATCAACCAGGTTAGTATAATTATGAGCCAGACTGGCCCCAATAGCAACATCACTGGCATTGGTAAATAAGATAAAGGGTTTGTAAAAATCAGGATGGGAGAAGATTGGGACACTGACTAAGGCTTGGCGCAAAAGATCAAAAGCTTGCTGCTGCGATTCTTCCCATAAGAAAAGAACTTCCTTGTTCAATAAGTAAACTTAAGACTCCGCAATCTAAGCAAAATGGGGGATGAAATGTCAGTAATAACAAACCATGACTAAAAGCACTTGAATATAGTGCAAGCTTTTAGGAACAGGCATGTCCAAAAATAGCTTGTATCTTATTAGATAAAGGTAAAATCCCATCACAATTAACTTTATGGCCTAAGAATTCCATCTCAGTTTTAAAAAAGCACACTTAGATGGTTTTAGCTTAAGCAAAGCGCTACACATCCAACCAAATACTTCCTTTAAATGATACAGATTCTCAATAAAAGTGCGAGAGAAAACAGTAACATTGTCTAATTAAACAAAACATAGGAAAGTTCCAAATCCCTAAATAAGCCATCCATGGCTCGTTGAAAAGTAGCAGGGGCATTACAAAGCCCCTGTGGCATACTAGTAGGCTCAAATAACCCCTCACTAGAGATTAAGGCGCATTTTTGATGGTCTTCCAAAGCCAGGTCAGTTTGCCAATAGCCACTCGAAAGGTCCATAGCTGAGAACAATTGTGACCCAGACAATAAACTCAATTAATCATCAAGGCGTGGTAGAGGATAAGAACTTTTTAAGGTAACAGCATTGAGCCAATTATAGTATATAACCACTCAATGACCTCCATATTTTTTCTGGATGAGTAATAGAGGGGAAGTCCATGGACTCTTAGAAGGCGTTAGTAGCCCCACATCGAGGAGTTTTTTAAATTCCACTGAGACCTGAACCTCCTCAACTGAAGATTTACAATAAGGCTAAGCTCAAATAGGGGGAGTATCCCCAGTTTTCACCTGATGCTGCACATCTTTCATTAGCCCAAAATCTCCAATACCTTTGGAAAATATATCCGCACGCTCTTCAATAAGAGCCTCAGATTCATGCTTTTATTCTGGAGTGAGTGAATTTCAAAACTTGACGTCTAAACTAGCAATCATAGGCGGTTCTTCCAAAACTAAATCACGTAAATCCCCACATCCTGAGATGGAAAAACTTCATTCACAGGAGTAGGCCGCACATAAATGATGGGGTTATTTTATTTCAATTTCATAGGTTGAGAGGTGAGATTAGCTAGTAAGACTAAAACAGTACCATTGTAAGCGGGATCAAGGATACTGGGGCAGGTTAAGGCCTCCAAATGAGAGGGATTACTGTAACTGGAGATCTCTAATACATGACCAGTGGGTAAAAACTTTTACTCCAGTATCAGTTATGACTTGAGCTTTTGGTGGAATAGTAATCCGATTGTTAGAATATAAAGGCATCCCTTCAGAGGCACAAGCTGATGGATGCGGAAGAATAGTCCTCAGTCCCAAAATTTGGTACTCAAGATGAGAGATAGAAGTAGGATATTCCAATAAAAAAACGCGTTTTTTGAGTTTGTCTTTGCTATTGGGGACATCTTGTAAAAGTAAAGGTATTTGGTACCCAATTAAAGAAAGGTAATTGTCCCTTAGGACTGATTATCGCATCAAAATAAATGTGAAATTTTATTCCCAAGAGCAAGTCATAGCAGTTATTGTCCAACACTACTACAGGGGCCAAAACAACCAACTATCCAAAGCGCATTGGAAGGGAAGAATAAGCTCTTATAGATTTAGTGTATGAAGGACCAGCAGTTCCATATTATTGAGAATGGTTTAAGTCTGGAGCCACTTTGATTATCTACATAAGTCTGGATGAGATCACATTTAAGGGTGATCCCATATTGATGATAGCCAAAACTTTCACCTTGCACACTATGAATTCCACCCGGGTCAAATCAGTGCCAAAATTGCACAATTGAAAATACCATGGGACTAAACAGTCAAATTGAATTAGAAGAAGAAACAGAAGCTTAAGAAGAAGTAGGATCTTTGTTGGCTAATTCATCAGGGATATCAAGTTCACCAGGAGCGGATATCACATAACAGTCTTTAGGAGTGTTAAAAGATGGCGATTGAGGCACAGGAGGTAGGTCAGCACAGGGAGCCTCATGCCCTATGCTGACTCCTCTTTTTTGACTCTTCCGCTTATTTTTTCCAACATTGAGATTTCATATGAGCCACTTAACTACAATAGTTGCACGGCTCCTTCTTCAGTTTAGGTTTGGGTCTAGGCGGCATTGTGTGGATTTAAGAACAAGGGTTATTAGTGTAGGTCGGGTGTACCACACCATTAGGAATCTCCATAAGCGCCTCTTTGATGTCAAGGATAGATCGAAATTTCTTTTAGTAATTTTAAATGCAGTAATAAATGAGTATGAGAAGCAAACACATTCAACACAGCCAAAATGGCATCATCTACAGTAATAAAAATGTAGTAGCAAGAGTCAGGGCACCATGATAGAATCTCTTAGCAAAATCTTGGATTGAATCTACTCACTTGATTTGGATGCTCATAAAGGCTTGCTTTTGGTTAGATAGGATTTGATTACTCCCAAATTCCTTAATAAAGGCGTTTTTCACTTGAGCCCACGTATTGCAAACCTTAAGGTGAGGAACCATGATTTTATGAGTGAACTAGCTTAGACAGGAAGTAATGTGCCAAACTTTCTGTTGATCCGTCAGCATGTTCATTGCTTGCTCATAGAAAATAGAAATGAATGGATTCTACCTTCACCTATTAAAACTTATCCTTAAAGGAAGGTTTAAATGTGGTGTGTTAATTACTCAAGACATTTAATCTGATAACATGACTGTATTAGCTTTGGAGGGTTCAGACTCTGGGATATGAGCTTAAGTGGGAATTTGGTCAACTTTTTGTCTTAAATGGTTGAGGTCATCCTGTAAATTTTGAACCCATTGGTTAATATGGTCATTTGCAGGCATTTAAGTTAAGTTGGAAATCTCATTGAGCATCTCTTCTTGCTCATTCTCGAGTACTCTGCATTTAGCAGTTAATCGTTCAATGGAAGCTGATATTAATGCAAACTGGGTTTCTTGTGTAGTTTGGTTTGCATTGCATAGACAAAAAGCATTATCAACGCCATCCAATAAATTGGTAAGAGAATAATACAGGTCAGATGGAAGGCCTTCTAAAGATAAGAAACACCCTTGATCTATGGCTCAGATTTCTGTTTCTAACGCCTATACTCTTGATACTAGTAGACTCGAAGGTTCAGAATCATGAATTGAAAGCGAGGAGCCAGGGGGACCAGAAGGTCTGGGGGGTCCTTGCAAACTGTCGCGACCTGCAGGCCCAGGTGGGCCTTGTTGACCTACAGGTCCTTGAGGAACCCATTCACCAGGGGGCCTGGGGTCACCAAAGGAGAACTAGGTGGTCCCAGATGTCCAGGAGGACCAGCAGTACTGAGTCCAGTTCTCTAATAGTATCCACAATTCGAACAAGTTGTTGGAGTAGCCCATCAAGTTCAACAAAGCGTTCCTCATGTAGGGCCTGCAATTTTCCCAGTTGTCTATTAATCTCATTCTTCAAGGGTAGTGATTTTGTGGTGTATAGGATTAGCAAAATCACTAAACTGTTAAGATACTTCTTGGCTGATGTATTTAACAACTCCATTGTCAATTCTCACAAGATAGTTATTTAGATCGTTGATTTCCCTTCTATTATTAATTATGGCTTCCAAATTATCCTGACCAAAGTTAGAAGCCATCTCTTAGAAAGAGATAACTGGGAATGAAATTGTTGCGCCAGGGTCAACTGGCGTTGGATCCAAAGATGATGCAACCCCAAAATCTGGAGTACACGATGAATGGCGGTATGTACTTATTGCCGGAAGTACTGCTCTGTTATAGCCAAACTGCCATCAGTATGTTGTAAAACCACTCTATTGTATAAATATATCATATTAGCGGCAACCTTGGATGCTTGGTCTCGGTTAGGATGGGCACTGGGCTGGATATCCTCCCTTATTAAGCCTTTGACCAGTTCTTCTACATCTGAAGTTAGAATTTGATAATTATCTTAGTCTGGTCCCTAAAAGGCCAAGTCCATAGAAGCTCAAAATTGAAGATTACTGATATTAGAGGAAGGCATCTCCTGCATGTTGTATTGTACCCATTGGGTAATACTCATTGATTCCTTGGAAGAGGTGCTTTCTTCACTAGACATATTCATCGTCGTGAAAGTATGTTTTCACCAGGTAGCCTCATAAGCAGAACTGGTATGGAGCACCAGTATTAGAATTTCGTTTAAAATTACTATATTCAGGCGCTATAAAGGCTACAAATATATTGGTTCTGTGGCTCTAGCAAAGATAGACACAAGCAAAATGAAGTTAATAGTTCCATACCTATAATTGATTCCAATTGAAAATACAGAATTCTGTATGAATAGACTAAAATTGAATTACTTGAGATGAAAATAGAGGTACTTTATTACCAAGAATGAGAGATATTTATAGGGGTAGATTTGGTAGTTCTTTGTGAAATTTTCATGCTTCACCCGAGGTAAGATCGCTCCTAATAGATGACTAAGATTTTTGATTATTATTGCTATAATTGTGATGGTCAGATATGATAAGGTTCTTACTAGATGAGATTGACCTTCTTGTGGGATGTTTTGCCCCTTTAGATTGCTTGACCTCATCCTTCATAGTAGGCCAATATCTCTGAAGGGTTGATTGTCAGTCTATTCGAGAATCAGATATCTCTGATGGGTTTTTACAATCTCATTAGACCAAGATACTAAATCTTGATCTTGAGTAATTTTGGTCATCACAGTTGAATCCCCAAAGGGGCTTACTTAGCTGAGAGAACTTGAGATATGAAATGATGGTGATATTTCATCATACCAATAGGGTCCTAGATATCTCAGAGGTTTTGGGGCGAAATTTCTTTGGATATTTCTTCCACCTTATCCTGTAAGGATTAAATTCCTTCTTGTGAAATGGCATGGACAAGAAATTTAGTTTTTGTTGAAAGAAAGTGCACTTGGAAGGTTTTGGCTTAATGTTAGATACACGAAGGCGTTGAGAAACTTTCTTCTAATGAGTTAGATGATCGTAGAGCTTTTTAGAAAAAACTGAGATGACATTGGGATAGATTATTATGCAACTCAGTGTAAGATCCCATAAGAAATGATTTATCGCTCGTTGAAATGAGCTGGTGAATGCACAACCCTTGTGGTAATTAAATAAACTGAAAAAAGCCTTCAATGCAAATGAGAGCACATTTCTCCTGATCTTGAGGGAATAGGTCCATCTGCCAGTATCCAATAGCCAAATCCATAGCGGAGAAGAATTTGGAGCCAGAGAATTGTGCAAGTGCTTCATTGATGCGAGGGATAGGATAGCAGTCTTTCTTAGTGAGTTTTTTCAATTTTCAGTAGCTCAAAACTACCAGTTACCTCCATTATTTTTTTATAAGAGTAATAAAGGAGACGCCCAAGGGCTTTGGGAAGGAACTAGTAACCCATCATCTTTCATTTGCTTATGATCCATCCTCATTTATTGCTCTTTGACCTTTGCCTTAGGGTAGTGTTTAGATTGAATAGGATGGCATCATCAACATCAATATTGTGGTTCCAATCCTTCATGTGCCCATAAACATGATCAGAATTAGAAAAGAAATTACTGTAGCTATCTAGTAAGGAATGAACTTCCTCAATCTTATTTTAAGTTAATTAATCTGAGATAATAACTTCATGAAGAGCACATACTTGTTTGTCAGTATGTAGGCCCATCTCTAACATCAACCAAAGCAGTGAATCTTCTCAATATCATCAAGGGGGAATTAGCAGACCTTTTCCTATCTCCCAGGTGTTTCTTCACAATACAGTCCCTTTTAGTAAGATTACCTGGCAGAATAATTGTTAAGTTGCTAATAAGCAGGATCTAGTATTCCAGGCAATACTCAGGGCTTGTAAGTCCTGAGGAACGTCCTCTGGGCGTTGACGGGCCATTTTCCCATTCCTGAGCAAGAAGGTACTGAAGAGGATGGCTGTACCCCTTGTTACTCAGGGTGATCTCGCTCATGTAGTAGACGAGCGCTGGGTAACAGCTCTACCACTTCAGATCCCTCCCCTGGTACACACACTCACCTTGGCAGAACTGTTATGGGGAATTAGTAAAATCTGCGCTGAGATCACTGATATGAAATCCATCAGAACAAATTAGAGTGGCAATCAGACTGATGTTTAGATTTCATATGGTCAAAAAGGGATGAAGACTGATTTTCAGCTGGTATGCCCAAAGGTTTCAATTCAGCCAACATGATGATCAAAAAAATCACCCCCTCCCAAAATTATCAGGGATCATCCCCAACAGGCAGGTAACAGCATCAGACACAATTGATGAGGGTTTAAAGCTCTCTGCCAATAAATCGGGAATTGCGTCTGATGCAACGCTTCTGACTGAATGAATGTCCCAGTGACCAGGCATGAGCAGGTTGGGTTTCCTGAACCCAAACCTAACCAAATGGGTCCGCCCCTATATGAGGTAGTCTTGGGGGACTCCTTCTGCTTGTTGGCCAAACGCCATCGCGCCAACTGTCAGAAATGCAGATGAGCCTCAGTTCAGATGTTTGAGGTCAAACTGACAGAGACTCAGCCCACCGCCAAAATTTTTGATGTCAGTTCCCAGTGAACTTATCTGCCACCTTTCCAAATAATTTGCCAGTTAGGTCAAATTGAGGGTCCCAATACGGCTTGCCCCACATCAATCAACCACTATTCAATTAGTTACTTACACTGAGAAAATTTTTGGTTGATTTTCTTCCTTTTCCTTAGCGATAAAAATTTGCCTCAAAAAACCCATCAATTTTTATTTAGTTGATATCCTTCTGGCTGCATCCACAATGGCTTTTCCCGGGTGGCACATTGGTCCATACACTGTATGGGCTCTACCAGCAACATGCTCACTACAGCCTCCACCGTCATAGATTGGATTCAGCGAGCTAGATATTTCTGGCAATCTAACCCTGTTGTTATGAACTTTTGACAACAGTATACTGGGATCTTGTGGCCTTATGTCCACCACCTTCAAGCAATAATCCGCCCTCTTGTCTCCCCATTCAAACCAGCCCCATATTCCAGATTCTCATTGAAACTATTTCTGTTGCTCCGCCCCCTGCAGCAAGACCTCCAGGGTCTGAGGCGGGCTCGATGTGGTTTGTTCTTGGGATCATATTCACTGTTGTGCTACATCAACGATTCATCATTTCCCAATGCCCGGCTCCATACAACATCATTCAGTTGGCAATGCCTCTGGCATTCTGGTTTGCCTTTTAGTGCTCACATATCCCAACTGGCAGGCTGGTCTAAACTTCTTCTGCTGTTTCCATAACATAATCAACCAACCATTGTTTCCAGCCACTTCCGCCCTGATCTTCAAGGTGGGCGCTGCAGTGGTTACCCTTTACCAAATTTATGTGCAATTATTAGCCTGCTGTTTATTGTTTGTTTGGTCACTTACCAAATTTGGGAATAGTATCCGCTTTACCTTGGAGAACCTTCTTCAGACCGCCCAAGCTGCGCGGATTGCTGCTCCTCTCCCTTCTGCTAGCCCAAAAGAAAGCTCAAGTGTTCCTTCCTGGGAGATAGCCAATCAAGTTCTTGATGCCCTCGCTGAGGTGCAAATGCATTTGGCAATTGCGCTTAATAACGCCTCCACGTTATCTCATGCCCAGCAAGGGCTCGTGTTGTTGGACGCTGTGGAAGGGGACGCCCTTCGCTGGGTTAGAGGCCTTCTGCGCTCTTCCTCACAAGCAGGGAACCCCACTCCACTGTTGGCTTTCATGTCAGCTGCCTTGAAACCCCCTGTGTCACGCTTGAACCACCTATTCAGATTGCTCTATGCCATGGCCGAAGCCCCTAGCTTGGCTTCATTGATTTATACCTTTTGTGAACTGGCCCCCGCGCTGGGTCTATCTCTTAATATGCTTCAGTCAGTCTTTAGATCAGTCTTGGATTTGGTTTCTGCTCATCACAAGGTATGATCCACCATCCAAAGAACAGTAGATCAAATATGTGCAACCGCGACTACTATTAATGCCTTCCCCCACCATGCTTCCCATTATCAAAAGGGAAATTTTATGATAGGATTACTCAACAAAGATGCGAACGAAGTGTCTACCTTTGGACCAGTGGTGGACCCAGTTGCCGATCCTTTTGCAACTCCTGTGTCCGAGTTGGCTGACTCTTATTCACCGTAAATTGAATCAGTAAAAGCCCAGATGAAGGAAGTCAGCTCTCCCACCCTTGTACTTCCAATTTTTGCTCCTGCAAAAACCCCCGACCTAACACCCAATTTGCCAGTTATTTCTTCAGTTGCATTATAGTCAGTTGAATCTTCCAATAAACAAAACTTCACTATTTCTTATTGCCTATGAAGAATAGTGTTGGCTCGCACCATGTCTCCTTTGAGGCCCTGGTGGACACTGGAACTGCTGGGAACTTCATGAGTGTCAAGTTGGCCCAACGACTAGAACTGGAAATGGATGTGGGTCCCTCAGTGATGGTGGCCTCATCTGCCTCCCAGACCTTGTATGTTGTCCATCAGCCAGTACCTTTTTCAATCCACCAGTTTAGCTTCTGTGATCGTTTTTTGTCTATGCCAAACTTGGTGTTTCTGGTGATCTTGGGTGTGGGATGGTGGCGCAAACAACATGTCAAGATTCACTTGGAGTCTAATATGTTTTCATTTACTAATGATCAACTGGAAGGTGAATTCCCTCTGATTAACACTCTTAAGTAAACACAAGGCCGCAGTTTTATTACTTCCCTCATCACTTCTGTGGGCATACCGTCCAATTTTCCTGATAGCTTAATATACTACTGAAGTATCTTTGACTCAGAAAAGGCGAATT
>JAKSZP010003705.1:0-12225 GCA_022478985.1 Massospora cicadina | reverse complement strand
TGTTCTGATTTGGACGCCCATCTTGCTCCTTGGCCTACTCCAAGCTCTGACCCTTAGGCGTCCTTGCCAGAACCAACGCCCCCTCCTCCTCCATACCTACAGACACAGCCTGCCCTGTCTTACCAAAGATCAGGGCAATGTGATGCTGAGGATAGACCTCAACCGTCACACCCTCCTCCAATGCCTGATGCTGCAGCTGCACCTGCATCCACCAATCAGCATCCACCTAGCCCCAGGGCCATGCTTGATTCTTCCAATCAAGTGCAGGATTGGAACCCAGTTTGATCCCAGGAAAATTCCAGAAAACCAGCCAATCCTCAACCATACGCCAATTCCCCAATCCAATTCAACTAAAACCCATGGGAGTATATGGATGAAATTGACAAATCAGGTAACATCGTTGAAGGACTATCACTGCAAGTTGAGCAGCTCTGTAATGCAGAATGGGATGCAAAATTTCCGCCTCAGAAATATGTTTTACAACCTAACGCCAAACTGTTCTACAGCGACCACCAGCTTGCAGTAGAAGCAGCTGCCACACCGGATTGCCATCTGCTCCGCAAAGCTGCCACCAAATCTGTGGCTACACTCACAGGAGAAATTTACCTCCCGTTATCCCCAAAGATCTTACTGCACAAAGTAAGATCAACATGAAAATTTTACACAAAAACGTCACTGAAGCCATCCAGAACGTGGTAACAGTAGTACAGAATCCAAAAGCAAAAATAACATGAACCAACATTGCCACATTTGTTAAACTCCCAGATGCCTGCCTCAAAGCTGAAGACGCTTTGGCCAAATACATCATTGGCATTATGAAGGCTGGCAACTATTTGGAAGTTCTAGTCATCAAGGATATCGAACCCCATACCGCCAATGCCCCCACACCCTTATTATCTGCCTTAACACGCACCCTACTCTGGGATGAGATGGATGCAGCCAAAGATGAGCCCCCAATCCCCCCTCCCCATCCACCATGGAGGGATAGCAGTATTTGCTGCCCACCTGGTTGGGTATTTTGTTAGTGTGGGATCCGCCAATAGATGCCACAAATTATTCTTAAAATGTATGAAACTTACTTTATAAATTAAAAGTGAAATAAACGCTTTTTTAAAGTTTTTTATCTTTTTTTACTGTTTATGCGAGGCAAGCCAAAAAGCTCTCTATTCAATACTAGTATTTCATATTTAAACTAGTTTGAATCTTGGGGCCATGGGAAGTTGAGGCTATAGTATTAAAAAGCTGAGTCATCCAAATTAGAAAATTAGGCTTTTGGCCTATCAGAACGAGGGTAAATATTTTGTGGCAAAACCAACCCATGTGGTAATGATTTGATAAATTGTACTTAGTCACTGGTGGGTAAAATCTTCTCTCCTCAGGGGAGAACAGACCCATGTGGTAATGATTTGTTAAATTGCACCCAATCACCAGCAGGTAAAATCTTCTCACCTTGGGGGAGAACAGACCCGTGTGGTAATGGACACCTCAAATTCAGCCAAGAAGTCGGAGCAATCCTACTATCAGTTCTTACCTTATTAAACCAATTTTGATTATAAAACATATTTTCCCAATGGATAGGGTTCCACCGTGAATCTGCCAAGGTCTTTTCACCTTTAGTACTCCTATCCTCATTAACCATAATATTGTTTTAAGATTGAACATGTAATTGGCCAATCATTGCAATGGATTTGGGGGCATTCTTACCTCCAACATTCTTTTTCAAAAGTTGAGAAGGAGAATGTCTGACATTGCCCCCCTCAAGAATGTTGGGGGAGTGTAGGGCTGTAGGAAGCAGCCATGTACCCGGTTTATGGTAATTCCTGTAGCCAAAGACTTTATAGAATACTCATTTCCTCTCCTATACGTGATGGTAAATGGTCCCTCCCAGATTGATCCAAGTTAGCCACTTTGAGGAGTTATGCGATTGTGGTATTATAAAACCATATCCAACACTTGGAATGAAGGTAGGGGAGCCCGAAGCTCATTGGCAGTTTGGCCTTCTTTAGTGACAATTTTGGCTAGGTTGGTCATAGCCTCTGATTGAAGCTAAATGATGCGGAAAGCTAACCTTTGCATGGCTTTCTCAGGCTCCTCTTCTCTAGAGAAGACATCCTTAGCTAGAAGAGCAGGAATGCCAGGTTCCCTGCCATACAAAACTTGGAAAGGGGAAATTTTCAAGATCCGGTGATAGCTAATTTGATAAGCTATAAGAGTAATAGGAAGATAATGATCCCAATGAAGGGGATCAGATGAGGCCATTTTCCATAAGATAGAAACCAAAGTGCCATTTGCTCGCTCCACCGTACCATTGGTTGATGAGTTATATGGAGCTGAGAATAGTTGATGGGCTCCCATGGAGGTAGCCAAGATTTTAACTACTCTGGAGGTAAAGTTTTTTCCATTGTCACAGAGTAGTACTTGAGGGCACCCATGTCGAGTGAAAATATTTTGATGGAGAAAGGTGGAAGTGGCCTTAGCAGTTTGGGCCAGCAGCGCCACAGCTTCAACCCACTTCGTGAAGTGGTCAATACCTACCAAGATATATCTGTTTCCACCTGTGGTCTGAGGGAGAGGCCCTACTATGTCCAAGCTTATGGTATGAAACAGCTGTTGCAGGGTAGTCAGCTGATATTGATATCTAGTCTTGAGCTGAGACTGCTTCTTACATGTAAGGCAAGCATCCAAAACTTCAATGATGGCTTCCATGATTCCCTCCCAAAAATACTGGCCCTTAATCCACTCATAGATTTTCTTTACTCCTCCATGGCCTAAAGTTGAATGAGCTTCCAGGATAACAGGTACACGTTCCGAGGACCATAGGTAAGGCAACCACTTCACCCCTACTTGTTTGTGCAAGTCCCATCTTCTACTTTAGTGTTATGGGAGTGCCAGGCCAACATCCTCTGTACAGGCTCATCATCATCTTCCCAGTCATTAGGGATCATTAAAAGATCATACAGCCACTCCATTTCACTGTTATCTAGGTGAAGGATGGGCAGCTGAGTTAACCCATCAACATTCATGTGGCGGGTTCCAGCGCGGTGTTCAATCTTCATGTCATAATGCTGGAGCTTTAGAGCCCAGCGAGCTAGCCGCCCAGTAGGGTCCTTCATGTTTTGTAACCATTTTAAAGACGCATGGTCCATAATCACAGTGAAAGAGGCCCCATACAAGAAAGGGCAGTAGTGCTTTACTGATAGTAGAATGGCAAGACACTCCTTCTCGGTAACACTATAGTTGCATTCTGCTTTTGATAGCATTTTACTAAAATATGAAACAGGATGATCTACCCCTTTTTCATCCAGTTGGGCTAGGATGGCCCCAACGGCATAGTCTGAGGCGTCTGTAAACAAAATAAACGGTTTCCATAATTGGGATGCCTTAGGATAGGCCGTTTTTGTAGCAGCAGCTTCATTGTTTCAAAAGCAGCCTTCTGTTCAGTGCCCCATTGAAATGGGATATTCTTTTTCAGTAAACGAACAAGGGGCTCACTGAGTTGGGAAAACTTAGGAATAAACTGATGGTAATACCCCATCATCCCTAGAAATACCTGTATATCCTATATATTTGGGGGGAGGCATTCTGGCAATTGCTTCAACCATATCTTGTATGGGTTGGATACCCTCTCGAGAAATAGTATGTCCAAGGAAGTCTAATTTCTTTTGGAAAAAAGTACACTTCAAAGGTTTTAACTTGATATTTGAGCATCGTAAGCATTGGAATACCTCCTTTAAATGATCAAGGTGTTCATTAAAGGACTTCAAGAATATGGTAATGTCATCCAGATAGATGATGACGCAGGTTAACTTAAGATCCTGCAAAATGTGGTCCATTGCATGCTGAAAAGAGGCAGGTGCTTTGCACAACCCTTGGGGTAATCGCGTGGGTTGAAAGAGACCTTCACTACATATCAAAGCGCATTTCTCCTGGTCTTGGGGAGATAGATCCATTTGCCAATAACCACTGGCCAAGTCCATAGCGGAGAAAAAGTTTGAGCCTGAGAGCTGGTCCAGGGCATTGTCAATGCATGGGATAGGATAACTATCCTTTTTTGTAAGATTATTTAACCTGCGATAGTCCATAACTATCTGATGACCTCCATTTTTCTTTTTAAATAGCAAAAGGGGGGAGGACCAAGGGCTTTGCGAAGGAACTAATAACCCCGCATCTAATAACTGTGTGAGTTCTGTCCTCATTTGTTGCTCCTCCACCTTTGACTTGCAGTAAGGTTTTGACCTAATGGGATGGGCATCACCCACATCGATGAGTGACACCAGCCCTTCATGTGGCCATAATCATTGTCCAACTTCAAGAATATATCACTATACTAATCCAGGAGAGTATGCACTTTCTCCAACTCACCTGAGGTCAGCTCATATGAGATATGGACATTTGGTAAGGTACATACCAGGTTATCTGCGGGAAGGCCTAAATCTGCCATTGAGCCAACGGAGTGGATCTGTTCAACATCCTCCACAGGGAGTAAAAACCCTCGGCCCACCTCCTGATGCTTTCTTACAATTATGTCCTTTTCAGTGAGGTTTCCAACAGTAGAGTAATAGGCTTCTGGTAGGCTAGGTCTAAAATGCTAGGCAATAATTGAGGCTCAAAAGTGCTAACTCCATCAATGCTTAAGAAGTGTAATAAGCAGTGGCGAGGGATTTTGAAAGTGATTTTTGTGTCTACCACCAGTTGTTCACCAGGATTAATCACCACCTCACCGGCCACATAAAATGGTATACCTTTGATAGCATCCACTGAATCAGGAAATTTCTTTGTATTTTGCCCAGAGGTGGTGTAATGTATAGGTAAAGCGGAAAGTGGGTACTCAACCATGTAAGAGTATTCCTTCTTGCTGGGTTCTTTATTGGCTAGAACTAAGGGGGACTTCATAATTGAGCAATGACAAGAAGCCCTGCTTCATATTGATAATACCTTCATATTTAATCATAAATTGAGTACCTATGAGCATATCATAGGCGTTGTTATCCAAAGCCACTGCGGGGGCTGATAAAATAAGCTTCCCAATATGAATGGGAAGGGATGAGTAAGCGCCAAGTGCGCAGGTGTTGTTGGGACCAGCGGTTACAAAGTCTTGGTTGTACTCCAAGTCAGGTGCAAGTTTGATCTTTTTCATCAACTTGGAGGAGATTACGTTCACTGGGGAGCCTGTATCTAGGATAGCCATCACCTGAACTTTTTGGATAACCACTTCAACCTTTGTAAGTATCCCCCCAAAAGTGGGCTATAGTGCTAGGACCTCCTTAAGATTAAAAGTGGAGGTTAATTTGCGCGCAGTCTCAGGGTAATTTTCCAGGATAGACTGCAGGGTATGGCCATGCTAGAGAGGTGAATAAGGTTAGACAAGACCTCATCCGCATCGCTGGTAGTGTCAATAATGATCAGTTCCCCTACAATTTGACGGAGATATGTCTCTTCAGGTATGGTGGCCTCATCTACTCCTCCAGCGTTTAAGAAATCGGGGACTTCCACTTCAGCAGGTACTCCTACAACGAAACAGCCAACCACATCTGTACCCCCCTCAGAATCATCCCCAGGGGTATTAGTAACGCGAGGTAATGGCATAAGTGGTCAAATGAATCAGGCACATGAGATTTTTTGGCAATAGGTGTACCTTTCCCTATGCCAACATTACTTTTCCCTGCTCCTGTTCCTCTGCATCAGCTTTCTTTTTCCAGCACACAGCCTCCTTGTGTCCAAACATGTAGCAGTATTTGCACTGAGGCCATTCAGGACGTTTTGCTTTGGTTTCTGCTCCTCAGAGCCCATTATCTGAAGGGGCTCCTTCTTATCTTCAATAGCTAGGGCCTGAGGCTTAAGCTTTTGATCCTCAATGGTTAAAACGCGAGGATGGGATACTGCTCCATGAGAAACTTTGGGCTTATGGAAGTCAGTGACATCTATTAACGCCTCCTTGATATCTTGAATGGTACGGAAATAGCGTTTAACTGAGGTGATGTGAATTGCTAGAGGAGGGTGAGATGCCACTCCAGTCAAAACGGCAGCTATAGCATCATCCAAAGTTAACATTTTTGAAGTTAACAATGTCTGGGCTTCCATATAAAATCATTCCGCTAAAACAAGACCTGACTCTCCTTTTTGGATAAACATACACGCTTAAAGGCTTTCTTTTTCATGCTTAAAGCCTGTTTTGAGCTGAACATGTTTATGAGGGCCTCTTTGACCTCAGACCAGGTGCTAAGAGCATCCATATGTGGGACCATCACCTCCTGTGCCATGCATCCCAAACAGGAAAGGATATGTTTGGCCTTCTGACAATTGGTCACCCCTTCCATAGCCACTTTGTAAACATATAAAAATGAAGCAATGCTGCCCTCGCCAGGGATAAACTTGTCTTTAAACGTCGGTTTGAATGAACTAAAGTCACCCCCAGTAAGGGTATGAATAGCTGGAGCTTCTGTTTCTAGGGTTTCAGAGTGATAATTTAACTAGTCAAAGGTGTGCAAAAGGCGATTGAACTGGTCTTGCATGGCTTCAAGCCAAGTTTTCATTTTGGAGAGGGCTTCTTGGGGCCCAGAGTCACATAGTCTCAATTGAGCTTTGATCCCTAATTTGTGAGTCTCAAGATCTTCCACTCGGCTCTCCATTGCATTGACTTGGAAATGGAGTTGTGACACCAGCAAGCTTATGTTTAGTTGAGCAGTTTACATGGCTTCCATGCGTTTCTTCAGCTCTTCTTTCATTTGTTTACACCCTTCATTGTCACAAGGGTATGAACTTGGGCCTTGTACTCCATCTCTGATCTGCTCATACTTCCACTCAACCTGCATTAATTGACTAAATACTTCCTTCAACAGCACAGGGCTTTCTACTGAAGCTTTTATCACTTTTGCTTCAGTTTCACACTCATTCAGGCGACGCTCCAAATATATGGTATTTTCAAATGAAGCTTTGAGAGCTAGCTTCTTTCCTAGCTGAACAACCTTGGCTTCAGGGGTGGAGGTGGTGCTAGATGGTTCAAGCATAGATGGCGTTTGAGCTCATCAACACATGAAAAAGCCTGAGTTAACTGTCGCTCCACCACATCCACACGCTGTTCATATTCCTCTTGAGGGATGGAGTTGGAGGCTAAAAGGTCCCGGTGCGTTTGCTCATTATGCTTTTTAAGTTCATTAGTCAACTCCTCCACCAACGAGTGGGTACTAGCGGTGGAATCGTTCAGTTCATCTCTAAAGATTTTTATGGCCTCCTCAACATACTTTACAAGCCCAGTGTCTATGGTAGTAAGTTGATCATGCAGCTGAATGATGAAATTGTGATTAGCTTCCACACCAGATCTGACTGCTCCAAGATGTTTGGAAGTCAGTTGGTACAACTTATCATAGGCTAAATTCAGAGCCGCATGGGCATCTAGGTGTCAATGTAGCTCTTTGTGATGTCCAGCTAAGAGATGCATCATTTGGACCAAGGCAGGGTGAGCAAACTTGCGTGCATAGGTGGTCAAATTTGTAAGCTGGCTATAGGTCTCTAGGAGGACACTAGTCTCATAGAGAAACAAGTGGCGTTCCTCACCCAACAACGCTCAATCATGGGATGCATTGTCTCCAGGGTTAAGGATGCCATGAGTAAGGTCTCTCACAGCTTCAGTGGCCAGCCAGGTGATGCGGTGAGACTCAGGTATCAATATGCGCTCAAATCATTCTTCTCCAAATATCAAAGCGGTAGGGCTGTCCATTAAATCCTCATCTTCAGCCCCTTCCCAATTTCACACTCAACGGGTGACACTCTCCATTGCTTAAATACTTTATCAAAGTATACAGGGTGAGCCCCCTGTAGTGAGCACCAGTTTATGGGATCCGCATATTGATACCACAAATTATTCTTAAAATAAATGAAACTTACTTTAAAATTATAAAGTAATAGTAAACGCTTTTTAAAGTTTTTATCTTTTTTATTGTTTATGCGAGGCAAGCTAAAAAGCTCTCTATACAATACTAGTATTTCATATTTAAACTAGTTTGAATCTTGGGGCCATGGGAAGTTGAGGCTATAGTATTAAAAAGCTGAGTCGTCCAAATTAGGAAATATAGGCTTTTGGCCTATCATAACGAGGGTAAATATTTTGAAGCAAAACCAACCCATGTGGTAATGATTTGATAAATCGTACTTAGTCACTGGTGGGTAAAATCTTCTCTCCTCAGGGGAGAACAGACCCATGTGGTAATGATTTGTTAAATTGCACCCAATCACCAGCAAGTAAAATCTTCTCACCTTGGGGGAGAACAGACCCGTGTGGTAATGGACACCTCAAATTCAGCCAAGAAGTCGGAGCAATCCTACTATCAGTTCTTACCTTATTAAACCAATTTTGATTATAAAACATATTTTCCCAATGGATAGGGTTCCACCGTGAATCTGCCAAGGTCTTTTCACCTTTAATACTCCTATCCTCATTAACCATAATATTGTTTTAAGATTGAACATGTAATTGGCCAATCATTGCAATGGATTTGGGGGCATTCTTACCTCCAACATTCTTTTTCAAAAGTCAAGAAGGAGATGTCTGACAGTTAGGTATGATTCAATTTGATCCATCCATATTGGGCGTTTTGTTTAAATTGTTATTTTTTTTATAATTTTTTAGTTTTAATTTGGTAATGTCCATCCCTGGTTGGCTTACCTTGGTTAAATAAAAGAGCATTGTCACCACCACCAACAACGTTAACTGCATTTTTCTCTTTGTGCAGGGATGATATGTTTGCAAAAATGCTACTTTACTATGAAGTGCCAACATATTACACACATAATGCATTAGCAAAATAGTTTCAACGTCACAAACAAGGCAAGGCAGTTGAAGGACAACTAACTTATATTTGGCTGCCACTTAAGCCATCTGTACACTTTTTTAAATAATGCAGAATGCTATTACTTGCAATTACTGTTAATCAACATATGTGGACCAGCATCCTTTCCAAGAATCGAGAACAGTAAATGCTCAAGTATGTGCCACTTGTTTTAAAGCTTGCCAAGAATTAAATCATCTTAGAAATGATGCACATAGGGACGCTTCACTTGCTGATGCATCAAATACTGCTCAAACACATAAAATATGCACATTATTTGCAAACATATTGACAACGTGCTTCTAATCCAATCAAAAATATCTTTGGGAAAAAAAAGATACATGAGTGAAGACATCCTACATTGTTTGCATGCAATGAATTATAATCTGAATATTGACTTCACATCAAATGTGCATAATGAGGCATTGGTTTTGATTAAGGACACATGTTTGGCAATTGCTAACAAAACACAGGTACAATTGGGAATGGCTCCACCAAATTGATCTGACAATGAACTTTTTAATCATGATTTGCAATGAAAAAATCACATTGATATTGATGAATTGGGTACATTTATTTAAACAAAACTTCCAATATTAGTTCCAGAACAACGCATAGTTTATGACAGAATTATACATTCAATTACAAGCCAAAGCAGGGAATTGTATTTTTTAGATGCGCCTGGAGGCACAGGCAAAACTTTTCTCATTTCATCTATTTTGGCAACCATACAATTACAAAAAATATTGTACTGGCAATCACATCATCTGGAATTGTGGCAACTCTTTTGGATGGTGGCCAAGAAGTGCATTCAGCACTGAAATTGCTGTTGAATATGCAGATCACTGATACAATCACATGCAATATCAACAAAAATCCTTGAATGGGTAAGGTACTCCAATCGTATCAACTCATTATATAGAATGAATGTACTATGGCGTATAAAAAGCATTGGAAGCGCTTTATTGTACTCTAAAGTATTTGAGGAGAAATGAACAGCTCTTTAGTGGTGCACTCATTTTATTGTCTGGTGATTTTTGACAATATCTACCGGTTATACCACGTTAACACCCATTTATGAACTATATGCATATCTCAAATCATCACTTTTATGGCAACATGTACAGAAGTTAATTTTAAAGACCAATATGCATGACAGCTATAACATGAAACATTTGCTGAACATTTTACAAAACTATTGTTAGATATTGGGAATGGGAAAATGGCAATTGATGAATCCATACAAGGTATCACATTGTCAACAAACTTCTGTAAAATCACAGCAACCACAGAGGAATTAAATTACAAAGTTTTCCTACATATGGCACAGAATTACAAAAATCATCAGTGGCTAAGTTCACATGCTATACTATCAGCCAAAAAACAATGTCAATTCCATTAACATCAGCATTCATGACAAAATACCAAGAAAAGTGACAACATATAAGTCCATCAATGCTGTAATGTACAAGATGAAGTTGTCAATTATCCAACTGAATTCTTAAATTCACTTGATTTTCCAGGCATGACGCCACAAATTTTAACATTGAAAATTGGCATGCCTATGATTCTTCTCTAAAACATAAATTAACCACAACTTTGCAATGGTACCAGGCTTTCAGTGAAAAAGATGAACATCATTGAAGCTACATATTAAGTAGAAACCTAAAGGAGAAGATGTACTATTGCCACACATCCCAATAATTATGACAGATATGTCATTTTAATTCAAATGTTTGCAGTTTCTGGTGTATCACATTTTCAATGACCATCAACAAAACATAGGGACAATAATTAAAAGCGTGTGGACTAAATTTAAAAAATCCATGCTTCTCACATGAACAGCTGTATGTGGCCTGTTCACACATCTGAAAACCTTCTGATTTATTTATGTATGCTTCATATGTAAAACAAAAATAATGGTTTTTAAAAGTGCTCTAATAAACATAATTAGCACAAAAACACTTTCTTAATTTGAGTGGCATTGCAACACATGCTGGGTACTTGTACTAAATATATTACCATATAAATTTAAAAAACCACGCAAACAAAGTTGTGGGCAACAGCTATTTACATAAGAAACCTACTTCAATTGAGCTTTATTAATAAACTAACATTTTCATTATGTACAATGTGAAACTCAATTGCAAAGCACAGGTATTCTGCTATTATATATAATGAATTTATGTTTTTTTTCTTTGTATGTTTGTCTCAAAAGCATTCCTATACCATTCATCCAATTGTAATTAGATTTTGATGAGTTGTGTGCATGCCGCAAAGACTTATGAATATTAAAAATTATTTTTTATAGTAAAAAAAGTTTTATATGTAACAAGTGAAATCTTATATATTTTTGATGGTTAATGGTATAATGTTATAGCTGAGCAGTTAGATATTCACTTTATTCAATATTTTATATAGTTTTGTAAGTGATTAGTGGTCATTTGGCTAATTACCAATTTATTTGAGGTATGCCAACCAGGGGACAGACAGTAATGAATTGCAACACCAAAAATGAACAAAATAAAACTACTAACCAAGTGGGAAGCGGAAACTGCTAACCCACCATAGCAGAGGGTGAGGAGGGGTCAGGGGGCTGGTCCTCAGAAAGACCCTCCCTGATCATGAAATGTTGGTTACAGTACTGGATCAGAGCAGAGGGCCAGGGCGTTGGGGCATCCATATAGTGGGGGTGGAGGTCTAAGAAGTAAGAGTTTTCCACTTCCTCATCAAGATGATGATGGGAAAGTGATTCAACAAAAGCTGCGAGGAGGATTTCAGCTTCTTTGCAGGCTTTGGGAAGTTGGGCAAAAAGGGAGACACTGTGGCGGGTGATTTTGACTGAGAGGTTGAATGAAGCAAGCGTTGTGACATTCATAACAGAAACTTCAGCATCATCAAATAGTTTTGAGATGTCACTGCAGATGGATTCAGGGAAGTCAGGGGGAAGAAGAGGGTGGGAAGGCCATGCTAGAACTGAGCCACTGACTGGGCCACTGCAGTGCGTAATTTTGGGCACTGAGGAGAGGCCACTGCAGCTAAGGCGAGCTGGTGGTCACTTTGGAAGGGGGCTGTATTGGGCAGAGGAGCAAAATGGTGAGGGGTAGGGGTTTCATCGAAGTCAGGAAAGAAAAAATCCTCCCAACCATAATTGAATTGACAGAGAGGTTGACCTGTATGCTTACTAATGAGGACATTAAAATGATTCATCAACCTCAGCCAATAAATCCCATGTAGTTTTTGGTTTACAGGAATAGTGGCGTTCAAATTTGGGTGGGTGGGATTTGTTGAATGGGCGGCTGCTTGGGTGCCAATGGTGGTCCAAGCATTGCTCTGATTGGCTGGGGTGGATTTAGATGGGAGAGTGAGGCTGGAGGTTTTGGGGAGGGCTGATTTTCCA